>JAQQSV010012265.1:0-12807 GCA_028646515.1 Pseudochirops corinnae
TATATATATATATATATATATATATATATATATATATATATATATATATATATACACACACAGCACCAATTATTGACATTGGGCCAATTATATAAATTCTTTGGGTTTCAGTTTTCTCATTGGTAGAATATTGGAATAAATTATCCCTGAGGTTTATCAAGTTCTAAGTTTATGACTAATTATAGCAATTAAAAAACACATTTTGAAAGCAAATTAAAAATATCTCTGAGCAAATAGAGTGATAGAATAAATGTGAACTAATTGAACCCAGGGATACATAGATGACCCAAAAGTTAAAAATAACTTGTACAAACAAGAACTATTGAGCTATGCTTATAGAATCAGAATTCTTTGCAAAAGCACACAGGGATAAGAGGAATAAGAATCCCCAGTGAGTTTATGTAAATTGGAAAAAATAAAGATTCAGCTACTGAAATAGTTATTTTCCTTTAGGCATTCAGAATAATGTTTTTGAACTTTAATAAAGAAGGAAATTTTATGGATTTTATTCTCTGCTCTTGGTTGATTTAAATGTTGTAATTATAGTCACATGATGTATTTCATAAGAGCAAAATAGAAGATGTAAATATGCATGGAACTTCATATATAAGAATTCTAAGGCATCATTAACACTCTTTTAGTGTATTTTGGGGAAAGTTTAAAGGACATAAATAATCCATCTAGTCTAGTCCTCTCATTTGACAGGTGAAGAAAATGATACCAGAAAAATCAAGTTCTTCTGATTCAAGACCAGTTACCAAATCAGAAAAAAAAAATTGCTGTTGTGAAGTCATTTCCAGTCATGCTCAAATTTTTTATCCTATTTAGGGTTTTCTTGGCAAAGATACTGGAGTGGTTTTCCATTTTCTTCTCTAGCTCATTTTATGGGTAAAGAAACTGAGGCAAATAGGATTAAGTGACTTGTCCAGGGTCATGCAGCTCGTAAGTCTGAGTAGTTGTCTTTAGTAGTCTGAGACTATATTTAAATTCTAGAAGATGAGTCTTCCTGATTCCAGACCTGTCACTCCATCCAATGTGCCGCCTAGTTGTCATCCCATCCAAAACTATTTTTCCTTTAAAAATATGAAAACAAAATAGAAACTTATCAAGCAATCCTCTGACCTAATAAGGATAAAAATGATATAATGAAGACTAAAAAGTACATTTTAAAAATTTTATTAATTATGATAAGAAAGCATGAGACACTTTGTTGATGATTTTTGATACAACATTCATGATTATGATTAGCCTTTAAAGTAGCAATTCATAATTTAATACTCTAAAAGGGATGAATAATAAAGTGACTTGCTATCCTTATAGATATCTTTTTCTCAGTTTAAAATTGAAAAATGTAATAGCTAATTTGTAATGGACTCTCCAAAAGTAATTCCTTCTGTTATATTCACTAGAATAGTTTGAACAACTTATTGCAATTAGTTTCCTTTTTCATACCTCCCCCCAATCAAAATAATGTAGAGACGTGATGGTAATAGTCATAGAAAGGCGTTTAATTTAAATATCACTTGGTGCTTGATGTAAATAAATAATATTATTTTTTAAGCAAAAGTCCCTATGACATAATATTTGTAAGAAAAATTTCTTTTGCCTTAAAATTAAATATACCAAGTGAAAGTATTAAGCTAAGTTTATTGGTCAGGACAGAAATATTTATATTTGTGTTGACACACATGCACTTTGTAAACTTTTTGTGTTTTTCCAATGAATCTTTCTGGACCTTTTCCTGACTTTTTTTTTAATGGCAGCAAACTTTTTCTGATAGGAAAAGTCACATACCAATTACATAATTATTACACTGAAAGTAACATCTTTAAAGTTGGGCATCAAAATAACAAATATTCAAAGCTTTATAGGGAATGTGGGGAGCCAGCTAAGTTCCTAGATGTTAGTAGCTCTATAGGTACCTACAAGTGACTTGGAAAGTTTTAATGACTTATGTTTCATGATATTTCTTGGTATCATCAGCTTCATTAATTGGTGAAAATTGATTAATCCCTTTAGACAACATAGAAATAAATAAATGAGGAAAAAGGAGGAAGGGAAGAAGGGAAAGAGAGGGAGATGGGGGGAAGGAGGGATGAAAGAGAGAAAAAGAGAGAGACAGAGAGAGATCTGGGGATAAGAAAAGGGATCAGAAAAAAGCAAGAAAAAAATAACAGTATAAAAATATTTTCATACAGAAGAAGAAGACAGCTGACATCAAAGGGGAGCAGAAATTCAAACATATTGAAAGAAATTGTCACATTTATAGTCTTCCTTCAAATACACATATTTTATTTGTCTTTTAATATGTTTCAATTTTCTGTTTTATTTTTTAGATGCTATATTTCCCACGAGTCATGAAGCTAGAGGAATGTTTAAAATAGTATCTGGAGCAACATATACTCCAAGTTTACAAGACAAGCTATCAACTGATTTCAAAGTTCTTGCTTATGACGTTCAGCAAGTGGTAAGGGGTTTTTCTCTGTTTAGTTATTTTAATACTATATAGCACATAATAATCTGATTATTCATTAAAATAGTAAGAAAGTTATCCTTTCTGAATTTAAAGGAGATTTGGATATTCCTATAGGATATTTATTTTTTCTTTTAAAATTCATTATTTACTTTTAACATTCTTTTTAAATTTTGAATTCCAAATTCTCTTCCTTCCCTTGATGCCTCCCCCACCCACCAAGAAGGCAAGCAAAGTGATATCAATTATGCATGTGAAATCATGCAAAACTTGCAAAAAATAAGAAAGCCATTAAATTATGATTCAGTTTGCATTCAGAGTTCACCAGTCCTCTCTCCAGACATGGACAACATTTTTTCATCATAATTTCTTTGGAATTATGTTGAACTGTTTTATTGATCAGAGTAGTCAAGTCTTTCACAGTTGCTCATTATAATATTACTGTTACTGTGTACAATGACCTCCTAGTTCTCACTTCATTTTGCAGCAATTCATATAGGTCTTGCCATGGGTTTATTTTTTGAAAACACTTGCTTTATTATTTCTTATAGAAAAATATATATAAAGCAAAATCATATGCCACAACTTTTTCTAGCCATTCTGCAATTGATTAGCATCTCCTCAATTTCCAAATCTTTGCCACCACAAAAAGAGCTACTATATTTTTGTATATAAAGATCCTTCTTTTTCTCTTTTCTCTTTGGGATACAGACCTAGTAGTGGTGTTGCTGGATCAAATGGTATGCATAGTTTTATAATCCTTCAGGCACTGTTCTGAATTGTTCTTCACAGTGGTTGGACCAATTCATAACTCAAACCAACTATTTATTAGTGTACCTATTTTCCCTCATCCCCTCCAGCTTTTGTCATTTCTGATAGGTATGATGTAGTACCTCAGAATGGTTTTAGTTTGCTTTTCAGTAGTGATTTAGAACATTTTTCATGTGATATAGAAATTATTTGATTCTTCTTCTGAAAACTACCTGTTCATATCATTTAACCATTTATCAATTGGATAATGGCGTTTACTTTTATAAATTTGGCTCCATCCTTTGAGGAAATGAGACTTTTATCACAGAAATTTGCTCTAAAATTTTTGTATATCACTTCATTGTTTAGCAAAATGTAGGTTCTTTTTAAATCTCTTTTAATTAGATCTGGTTTTGCTTTTGCTTTGTCTAAGATCATAATAGCAATCCCCTCGTTTTTTACTTCAGCTGAAGCATAATAGATTCTGCTCCAGCCCTTTATTTTAACTTTTGTGTGTCTCTTCAGCTCTGGTCTTTTCATCAAGAATGTCGGAAAGTCCTCTCTTTTATTAAATATTCATTCTTCCCCCTGAAGGATTATATTCAATTTTGCTGGGTAGGTTATTCTTGGTTGTAATCCTAGCTCCTTGCCTTCTGGAATATCCTATTCCAAGACCTCCTCTCCTCCTGACTGTGGTTCTAAGATATCTGAATTATTTCTTTCAGGCTGCTTTCAAAATTTTCTCCTTCACCTGGGAGCTTTGGAATTTGGTCATCATACTTCGCCAGGTTTTCATTTTCTTTTCAATTCATTTCATTTCTCTTTTAGGAGGTAATTGGTGGATTCTTTCCATTTCTATTATACTCTCTTGATCTAAGATAGCTAAGATAGCATTCATTTCTCAAAATATGATGCTTTTTTTTTTTAATCCTGGCTTTCAGGTAATCTGATAATTCTTAAATTATCTCTCCTTTCATCCTCCTAAGTTGACTTGACCTGGAGAAATGTCTCATTCTGACCTTTAAAAAAAAAAGTTTGATTCTTCCACTCCAAAATTTGATTTGAGGAGTTATCTGAAAGGTGTTTAGAAGGGAATGTTGGGAGAGTTCAGCTCGGTTGCTGCCTATACTCCATTATCTTGACTTGGCTCCTACCTTAGGACATTTAAAAATATAATTTGTGACCCCAAAGGCTCTGGCTCATGGATTAGGTTTATATTGTGCGTGGACCCCAAAAGATGATCTCTTTTTTAGCTTACCCCCTCTAGAGTTACTCAAGGAAAATAGCCCAGTATACTCATAGCATAATTCATGTCTAGAACTTTCCAAATGTAGCAATAGAATGACTAACTCCTATATAAGCACTCAAAGTACCAGATGCACATTAAAAAACAATAGCAACGACAACAATAATAGTAGTATACTTTGTGCTAGGCACTGTGCTAAGCACTCACTTTCCAAATACTATCTCATTTTATCCTCATAACAATTCCGAGAGATAAGTGTTTTTATTATCCCTATTTTATAGTTGAGGAAACAGTGATTAAGTAATTTGTTTGTGCTCATACCGCTAATAAATGTTGGGGGCCAGATTTAAACTTAGGTTTTACTGACTCCAGGCCTATCAACTATACCACCTAGCTGTCCTTTCTTGTCTCTCTCTGTTTTACTTTCATAATCACTTTCACTCTCTTTCTCTCTAGTTAAAGATACATATATAAATATAATCCTTGGGGTGGCTAGGTGGTACAGTGAATAGAGCACTGATCCTGGAGTCGGAAGGACCTGAATTCAAATCTGGCCTCAGACACTCAACACTAACTTAACCCCAATTGACCCCAATTGCCCTGACTTCCCCCTTCCAAAAAGGGGAAAAAAATAAATATAATCCTTTATTTCACAGTAAAAAAGGACTCATAGGGGCTCATTACCAGATATAGACACACATATAAGTACTCAAATAGCCCATCAACACTCTACCCTACCCAGAAGGGAATTGAACTTGGGGTTGCTACCAGTACAGCATTTTTGCGAAAAGCCTCTGACATTCTTGTGCAATTCCTTTCTGTCACTTGTTCATACACAGTCCCTTATAGACTCATAATGCTACCCTGTGGTTAACTCCCCTCAAAAGGCAAACATGCATTGGAGACTGCTAAAGAAATATTTCTCCCATAAATCTTGCATTATCTGAGCAACCTAAGGACCTTACTCTCCAAGTGAGACGTGATGCAAGAAATATGAAGATTATGGTCTTCTCTTTCCAAGGGGCAAACTGCCTCAGAAGATCTTTTTATTTCTCTGGAGTGTCCAGTCCTCAGACTCTCAGAATTGATTATTCTCAAACCTTGTAACTCTAAAACTTGGGGCTGTGTGGACACAACAACAATGCCTATGGATTATTTTGACACACCAAGGCACACCTATAGCTGCAACCACATTGGCATACCCAGGATGGCTGCTAGTATAGGTTCTTAGATCTGCTTTACTAGGGAAGATAGCAGTTTAAGGAGTCAACAATCTTTTTTTAATTACATTCACTAGTTCAAGGGAAAAGTCAGCATCCTGAACTTCGGAGAATAATACAAACAGAGAAAATGCAAGCAGAAAAATAAAGACAGACAGGGCTCTGACTGCCTGAATCAACTATACACTTTAAATACATCCCTGGATTGAAAGAGCTTTTCCATCTGAGCAATCAGAGAACAGTGAACATACGGCCATTCAGAATCTTGTCCAGGGAATCACAAGATCCTTTTCATAAGGGAACCCCCAAAGCAAAATACCAATTCAGAGTATATATACACATCTCAGAACCAGAAGGCATCACAACCCTCTTGACTCAGTGCCTAATTAGAAATTAGCAAAAGGTGTGAAAGCCTTCCAACAAGCAAGCCTCCCCTAAGCAAGCTTCCCTTAATGGGTTCCATGTGAGGCCTACTAATAGGCAGGAAGATCTTATATCCCATTGACATTACAACACCCTATTGTGTCAGAAGCCCTCTTAATACAGTGGATTATTTCAGATCCAAAGCCCAATGTGGATAGAAATAACTTTATCAATCTCTAAGGACCATAAGGTATAGCTACTGCTGCATCTTCTTTCTTCTTCTACTTTTCATTCATGGCCCCTTTCCCATTTTATGACCCTCTAGTACAAGAAATTGTATATGATGACTTGGTCACCCTATAGGCAGGGACTTTTTCTATAACCTTCTAGACCAGTGGTTCTCAACCTGTGGGTCATGATCCCTTTGGGGTCGAACAGCCCTTTCACAGGGGTCACAGGGTCACCTAAGACCATCGGAAAACACATATTTCCAATGGTCTTAGGAACCTCCTCTATCCGTCTCCAGGTGGGTCCATCCACATGCAGACACGCCCACATACGACTATTAAAGGGTCATGGCATTAGGAAGGTTGAGAATCACTCTTCTAGTCTCTCCCCATGGCATTGCTTTACCTGCTTCATTGGTGGCTTCCCCTTGACAGAACCTAGTGTGGTCATGTCCTGATCAATCTTTCTTCCTCCTACCTCAGAATACAGTTCCATGTCATTGTACTCTATTTTGTCTTCATAAAGTAGAAAGGAAGTCTGAGATAAAAAAAAAGAAATGAAAAAAGGGGCAGGTAAACTAGTATCAGAGCCTGCTTTATCATATGTTGGATAAGAATGGCTGTCCAACAAATGTAGATTTCCTCAAGTCTTTGTTATCCAATCATCTTAGGTTACTTATGTCCTATCAGTAAGTGTTCAGTGGTCACACCAATATTCAATGGTCGAGCACCCCTTAATTACTTCCAAGCAATAAATTATTCTCTGTAATCACATCATGTTGATCATCAAACTGATAATCATAAAACTGATAATTAACTCTCCTGATCTAGTAATACCATAATCTCAGATCTGAGCATGAGCACAAGGGAGGTATAATCAAATACTAAATTTAATATGCTTATTTTTATAGGTAGATGAAATATTTTTAACAAGTCAATTGAAGAATGAATACCAAGGTTCTAAAGTTTTACAGTTCAAGTGAGTACATCTCAGTTTTTCTAAAGATTGAAGTAGTCGTTGACTAGAGTTTTAGGGGAAGTCTGTGATTCAGTTTGTAGAGATTCAATATATTCCTGTGTATATATGTGTTTTTTAAATTTTTATTTTTTTGAGTCAACAAAAATCAGCCTTCTATCTCTACCACTTCATCCAACTCTCTCCGCTGATAAAGAAAAATAAAACCTCTGCTTTTGCTTTCATAATTCTCATTTCTCTTCTAAGCCTGAGGACCTGACACATATGATAACAACAAAATTCAATCCTTTTTTCAAGTGTTTTAGAGATCCTGATATGCCAGGCTGCAGAAGTTTGCTCAAGGCCTGACAGATAGTGCTTCAGTAGCACTCCAGAGGCAAAAGTTTGCTGAGGCCACACAGACAGTATAGTGTCAGTGGCATTCTGTGCTACAAAAGATCTCTGTAGGAGAGCAGAGGAAAATAAAGAAATGGGCTTGAAATAGAATTCAGTTCCCAAACCTCATGCTCCACCCCTCCTCCTTCCAGATCTAAGCTAGTGAAAACAGCCCTGTAGCTCCAGTATGGCAGAGCTCTGACTTGTCAGTGACCAGAGAACTGAGAAACAGAAGAACTAGTAGCACAGGACACCAGAAAAGGACACTATGTGCAGGTGGTCTGTGTGGCACTGCATTAAACATAAGGGAGAATGATCAACATCCAGCTACAAATAGGTCTGTCATCCCAGAAATGACTTGAGACAGAGGCCTAGGATGGTGAGATGTGAATTGCCTAAGACAGGAGAAGACTCAGATTATTTGAGATTTGAGATCTAGCCCCTAGGGAAACCATTATGAGAGGGAAGGGAGTCAGAAAGTGAGTGACAGGGGAAAATAAGGGGAGAAAAAGATAGAAGGTAACAAAGATCTCAGGAAGGAGAAAACTCAAGAGACCTCAAAAATAAGTATATGAATCAACAGGGAAAATATTAACAGCAGTAAAAAAATATGCGATCTAAATCTAGCAAACAAGTTCAGGAATCTATGAACAAAGACCACAAAGCAAAGAAAATGATTCAATATTTGATAAGACAGAAGTTGACATGGAATTTAAAGAGAACATAGAACCCTAATATGCTGTTTCTAAGTGGTTCAAAAGAGAAATGAGAAGTATGAGAGCAGAATTTATGGCCTGCAAAGGAAAAAAAAATACAGAATTGAAAAATAGGAATCAGAAGGCAAGTCTAACCAAAGAAACAAGATTGAGAGCAATGAATTAAAAATACAAATACCCAGAATTAAAGGACAATATAGAAGAAGAGAAGCAAAAACCAATTATATTAAAAGAAAAAATGCTAATTATTCACGCAAAACATACTGATCTAGAAGATAATGAGCAAAGACAATCTAAAGATCATGTTCTCCCAGGATAATATAATGAAGCAAAAAAATCTTAACATCATGCAGGAAATATTACATGAGAACTGCCTAGAGCTTCTGAACATACAAAATGAAATTCCAAATTAAAGAATTCATCAATTACCTACAGGAAAAAAAAAAGGCTACGAGGCTGCAAACTCCAAGAAACATAATGGTTAAATTTAACAATTCAATTTGGAAACGTGAAGTTCTGCAAACAATCCAGAGAAAGACCTTCAAATACAAAAGAAAGGGGATTCTAAAAACACAGGATTATTCTGTGTGCACCAGAAAATGCAGGAGGGAAAGCAATACTATTTTCCAAAGAGCAGTGGTTATAGGTGACCTCTCTCCTGAAAATCCAAGCTTAGTCATAAATGAAAAAGAAAAAAGATGGGCATTCACTAATAAAAAAGTATTTGAAACGTTCTTAGAAATTTAAACGACAATTGAAGCGATTATTTGCTTCTTGAACATCTCAAACGACAGAGACACAAGAGGAGGTAAGAATATAACAACTGAGCCTAGCAATAGTTGAAAAATGATAGGAGGGAGACAAGTAAGAGATGGCTTTCTAATTATACTGAAAAAGAGAGGGGTGAAGGCCCCAGTCTAGCATAGGTAACAATGAAGAGATGAACGCAGGGCCTTAGGAACAGCTTTTTAACACCCTTCCTATAGATGAATCCATGTTTTGTTTTTCTGAAACTGCTACAAAATGGGATTATACATGAAAGTGGGGGTGGAAGTAAGTAGTAGAGGCCAAAGTGTGATGTGCTCAGTCAAATTGAGAGCCTGCAGTGAGGCGAAGGTAACTTCTGTAATCACAGGGAAAGAAGAGCCTGCAGATCAGTCAGGGAGGAGGGGCAAGGAAGAAAGCCTTGCTTTGGTAGTGTGAGAGGATTCCATGAATGAATGCTCTTTTGGGTCAAGGGAGATGTTCTGTGAAGGGAGATGGTTATTCTGGAAGTTGTCTGGGTATTTGGGTCCTTAAAAAGACCATTTTTTTCCTGCTTTGGGAGAGGGGAGCTGGAGCTCCTCAGGGTAATGAGTATCTGAGGGATTAGGAGACTATGGAGGCTATTAAGAGATTTTGAGACAATTGAGAAAGAAGGCAACCAAGGGGTTGGCATAGATCATAATAGAGGAATACCTTCAAAAATACAAAATACCAGACTATCAGAAGACCTTATAAAGACTTTAATTAACTCAGTCTCAGAAAAAGAAAATTGATTTAGGTATAAAGGAACCAAAGGGGGAGGAAAACTCCTAGTTCTGATGGGTGATCTGATGTTCAAAAGAACAATAAATATCGCCACTTCATAAATGTTTCCAAAAATCAGAATGAAAGAACCCTACCAGAATCTTTTTATGAGATAAATACAGTCCTAATACCTAAACTAGGGAAATATAAAATACAGAAGGAAAATTATAGACCAACATAAGTTTATTAAAAATCCCATCAAACAGACTATATCTGTTTGTCTAAGAAATCATTCATTATGACCAAATGGGATTTATTTCAGTGTGTGAGATGAAAGAGTTTGGAGTCTGAATCTCAGGCCAGAAAAGGTCTTTATTCTTTCTCATGAGAAAGGACTCTGCCCCTGTTACTCACATGGCATCTGCCAGGGAGAGAGCAACAGGTAGAAGCAAGCCCATGGTTATATAACCTTCTAATGCTGAAACCCAAACCCCCAACTGGCCTTCACTCTTATTGGTAGGGGGGCTGGCCCACAAGCCAAGCATGGGAATCTATCTCTGAGACAAAGGACCCAGAAACATGTGAGTGTCCAATGAAAGGCCAGGAAAGCAGTCTTTTCCTTATTTGGCATATCTTGTGCTGAGGTAGCACTGGGGAGGGTCTCCATTGCTCTAAGTCCCAAATTCCTGGAAGGTCAGGTGACCTCTAAACATAGGCCTAGTGAATACTGAAGCCATTCTAGATTTGATTTTTCAGAATGGGGAAACTTCACCATAAATTATCCTTCACATCAGGGATGTAAGGACTGTTCAATATTTGAAAACCAATAAGCATGGTGATTAAAAATCCAAAATTTTAAAACCACACGATCATTTCAATAGATGCAGAAAAAAGCATTTGACAAAGTATAGCAATCTTTCATGCTAAAAAAAAAATCCTAAAAATTATTAGCATAGAGAGAACTCTTTAATGTCACAAATATTATCTATCTAAAATCAAAAGTTACCATTACATGCTGTGAGGATATGCTAGAACTTTTTCCTGTAAATATAAGTGAATCAAAATGCCCTTTCTCCCAACTATTATTTGATATAGTTCTTTTATAAAATGTTAGTTCATGTCCTTTTACCTCATATCCATTGGGGAATGAATTTTGGTGTTGTGTAATGTGTTTGTATTAGTGCTTTATCATACAGAATGTCTTAAAAGATAATTCAGTCTCAGTAGCTTAAATTCATACTGTCTTTTGGGACAACCTGATATACAGGGATCTCAGAAACTTATCAGAGACAATTTGTGCAAACACATTCCCCCAATCAACTGCATCCTTTAGAACATAGCTGTATTTCTATTTCAAAGCTTTTCAATATCACATAATTGAAATTATCTATCTTTTTTGTGATCATTTTTATTCCCGGTTGTTTAAGAATTGTTTTTTAATTTATAAATTTTTTTGCACCGTTTGTTTTTATTTTATTTTATTTTTAAAATAAATTTTATGTGTATTTTTAGTTTACAACATTCATTTCCATGAGATTTTGAGTTACAAATATTCTGTCTGTCCCCTACCTACCACCCCAAAACAACGATCCCACTGAACACCCCCTCCCTCAATCTACTCTCTCCAATATCCTTCCCCATAAACCCTCTGACTTTCCAGTGGGGCAAGATGAATCTCCATATCTCAGTGCCTGTATATCTTATTTCCCAGTTGCATGCTAATAATAATAATAATAATAATAATAATAATATTTTTAATAACATGTGATTTTAAAAATTTCTATTCCAGATTCTTTCCCTTTTTCCCTTATCACCCACCCTTACTGGGAAGATAAGCAATTCAATATAGATTGTACAATATAGATCTCCCTATCTATTTTGTGTAGTTACACAAAACATTTCCATAATAGATATATTGGGAAAGACTGACAGTATTTCCCTCCATCCTATCCTGCCACCCCACTTATTCTATTTTCTACTTTGTGTCCCTTTTCAAAAGTGTGTGCTTCTAACTACCCTCCCCCCAATCTGTCCTCCCTTCTATCATCCTCCTTCTTATTCCCTTCCCCCCTACTTTCCTGTAGGGTAAGATACACAATTTAATGTGTATGTTATTCTCTCCTTAAGCCAAATTCAATGAGAGTAAGGTTGACCCATTCCCTTTTGCTTTCCTGTTCTTCCCCTCCCTTGTATCAGTTTTCCCTTGCCTCTTTTATATGAGATAATTTACCCTATTCTGTCTCTCCCTATCTCCTCTCATTACACTCCTCTCTCCCCTCTTAATTTTATTTTTAAAATATCATCCCTTCCTATCCTTCCTATTCAATTGATCTTGTGCCCTCTGTCTATGTATACCTGTACACATATATACACACACTCACATATGTATTCATATGCACATATACCCTCCTATATAGACATATATATGTATACATATATATACGTTTATATTCCCTTCAACTATCCTTATATGGAGAAACGTTTCGTAAGTTACAATTATCATTTTTTCATGTAGGAATATAAATAGTTCAACTTTGCTAAATTCCTTATGATTTCTTTTCCCTATTTACCTTCTCATGCTTCTCTTGCTTCCTGTACTTGAATGTCCAATTTTCTATTCAACTCCGGTTTTTTCATCAATTATGCTTGAAAGTCCTCAGTTTCATTGAATGACCATATTTTTCCCTGAAACATTATACACAGTTTTTCTGGGTGGGTGATTCTTGGTTTTAATCCAAGCTCCCTTGACCTCTGGAATATCATATTCCAAGCTCTTCGATCCCTTAATGTAGAAGCTGCTAGATCTTGTGTTATCCTAATTGTGTTTCCACAGTATTCAAATTCTTTCTTCTTGGCTGCTTGTAATATGTTCTCCTTGATCTGGGAACTCCAGAACCTGACTATAATATTCCTAGGAGTTTTCTTTTGGGAATCTTTTTCAAGAGGTGATGG
>JAQQSV010012266.1:0-12807 GCA_028646515.1 Pseudochirops corinnae
CTAGGCTGTTTCAGAAAATATTTCTTAACTATTTCTGGACCATAACACTCCTATTCTGTCCTTCTCTTAGTTAAAAAAAAACAACAGCAACAAAACCTGTCAATGTTGCTGCCTTTTGCCCCCTTTCCTACAGAGAGACTCTGGTCTGCTTCTTTTTACTAAAAATTTATACATCTAAAGTATTGTCCCCAAATCTTCCAAACTACTAGGAAGAAGAAATATTCTCCTATTCAGATGAAAAGTTATAATCTTTTGAAAACTGTCTCTTTACAAGTTTGGTTTCTAGGAATAAGGCTTGACAGCTTGGTATAGTGGAAAGACCACTGACCCCCTTCAAAGTCCTTCCATTGTTGGCCATGAGTGCATGGTCCAACTGCTGCTTTCTGTCTTTATTGAGTATCTCCTTAATGCCTTTAGATTAAGGACTACTGGAGAGAGATATGGCCTGGTGATCTTTGAAAAAGTCAGAACAGTAAGCAAGAGAGGGATAGGTTTTACATGCTAGGTTTCAAAGCCAGGAAGTCCAGGAAGCCCCAAGGAATAACCTGAGGGGCCTATCCCATCCAGCAGCACCCAACTGGTATGCCACATTTGAAGTGAACTTAGTGGAGCAAATTTCATGTAGAAATTGCTTTAAATTTGAACCTACTCTCTCCAGGGACTGAGGTGGTATAAGGGAAGGTACCTTCTCCCTTCTCCAAGGTATTAAGGGAAATGGTTGTACTTTTGCTCTTGCTGTATGTTCTCAGCAAATCTTCCTTTGTTAAAGTTTAAAAAAATAATAGAACACTGAGTCCTGAAGACTAGAATTGGAATTCTGATTCTGCTACTTCCCACTGAGGTGACTGGGATAATTTCATACCTAAGGCACTAAATCTACCTTTTTGTGATATCCACTTATCGTTTCCAGTTATGCCCCACTATGACTGAGCAGAACATTTTAAATCCCTCCTTTATGTAGACCTGGGACTAGAATGGCTACAGTAGGAAAGGAGAGGAGATGATTTGAAATGATGTTTCAGAAATAGAATCAATAAGATTTAGCAATTGATTGGATATTTAGGTTTGGTAGAAGGAAAAATCAAAGATAAGTCTAAGATTTCCAGACTTGGTGACACAAAAATTAGTAATGCCTTTGCCAGTAATGGGGAAGTCTAAGTGGGACAGATTTGAAGGCAGAAATTTAATTTTGAACATGCTGACTTTGAGGTAGAAGAAAGAAAATACTCATTTTGGTCTTCACAATGAAAAGACTAAAGTCTTCTCCATAGTAAATGATTTACATGTATATGTGAAAGATATTCAGATCAGAGAAGACAAGAACTGGTGGGGGCCTCAAATACGTGAAAAAGAGGGACCTTAGAAGACATTATGTTCAATCCCATCATTTTACAGATGAGGAAACTGAGAGGTTAAGTGACTTGTCCCTGATCACACAGCTAGTAAGTTTCTGAGATAGGATTTGAATTCAGGTCTGACTGGCTCCACACCCTTCACTTTATCCACTGTGCCACCAAGCTGCTCAAAAACAAATTCATTGGTTAAGGCAGGATGCTCTTTACTGATGTTATAGCTAGCTGGTTTTATGTTTGGTAACTCCCAATTATGAGGATGGTAGGTGGCTCAGTGGATAGAGCAGTGGGTCATGAGTCAAGAAGACCTGAGTTCAAATCCAGCTTCAGATACTTTCTAGCTGTGTGACCCTGGACAAGTCACTTAACCTCTGATTGCTTGATTAAAAAGGATCTACTGGAGAAGGAAGAGTCAAACCATTCCAGTATCTTTGCCAAGAAAATCCCATGGACAGGTGGTCCATGGGGTCACAAAGAGTTGGATATGGCTGATTGACCCAACAACAACAAAAAGCTCCAATTAAAATGTAAGCCCCTTGGGAACATTAAACCTAAACATTAAACCTTTGCAGTCTCAAAGCAACCATAGGCACTTAAGAAATGGTTTTTGAATCAAACTGATGACACATGCTACAATATATTTCCATTTTAAGCTCATTGAAGTTAGAAATTGTCATTTTATTACTTGTTATCTTTCCTTCAGTCCTTAGAACAGAATTGGGTACATAGTAGCTGCTCAATAAATTTGAATAAAATTCTAACAGGGCTGATGATGACATTTTTAAAGATTAGTTGCTATTCTGTATTTAAAGGAAATATCTTAACTGGGTTGAGTTTATACTTCAATTTCATGTGTCCCCTAAACTCACTAAGGAGACTTGACCATGAGATGGAAAGAAGACTACATGAGGAGCCAAAAGATCTAGGTTGGGGCAGGGAATCTGGGGCCTTAAGGCCACATGTGACCCTCTCGGTCAGCTGTTCTCAACCTGTGGGTTGCGACCCCTTTGGGAGGTCAAATGACCCTTTCACAGGGGTCACAGAGGTTGCCTAAGACCATCGGAAAACACATATTTCCTATGGTCTTAGGAACCGAGACACCACTCCTCTTTCTGTCTCTAGGTGGGTCCACCCAAATGCAGATATGCCGTGGCATTAGGAAGGTTGAGAACTATTGCTCTAGGTCCTCCAGGGTGGCCCTTTGCCTAAATCCAAACTTCACAGAACAAATCCTTTTATTAAGGGGATACTTATTGTACCCATGAGTGCATAGTCCAACTGCTGCTTTCAGTCTTTATTGTGTATCTTCTTAATGTCTTTAGATTAAGGACTATTGGAGACAGCTATGGCCTGGTGAACTTTGAAAAGCCAGAACAGGAAGCCAAGAGAGGGATAGGTTTTTCATGCCAGGTTAAGGGGATTTGTTCTGTGAAGTTTGGATTCAGTCAAACAGCTTCCCTTGAGCACCTAGAGGGCCACATGTGGCCTCAAGACTGCAGGTTCCCCACACCTGATCTAAGTTCAAACCTTGCTCTTCTCCTTCTACCTGAGTGACCTTGGGCAGGCTGCTTCTCTGCATTTCATTTTTTTCCTTTGCAAAACGAGAAGGTTGGATTAGACTTTCAATTCCTTCTACTTCCAAATCCTCTGCTCCCATCTAACCTCTCAGTTTTTTTAAAGGAAAGTACCATTTCCCAGGTCAAAGCAATTCTTCAAAGGTCTCGCATTATGAGCATTTTTCAAACAAAGCTCCTGCTAGCAAGTAGAGCTAACCAGAAAGACAGGAGGGAAGTCTATTTCCTTTGCCTCCATGCCTAGGCAACCCATTTTAGAGCCCTGAAGCTGGGGAGGAGGATATCTGAGGAACAGAGGATTTTGGTTTTAATCCTGACCCAGCTTCTTACATCCTTTCTGAACTCCCATTATCTCATATGTATAATGTCAGAGTTGAACTAGATAAACTCTCAGGTCCCAGAAGAGACTGGAGATTTGTATGACTTTATGCAAACCTAATTTTTCCCAGAGCAGCAATTCTCTTCCTGTTAACTGTCACATCTAGTACTTAGTCTGTAGTTTCTCAGAGAAGGGGATGAGGGTCTTTTAGAGGAAGGGGTTGAAGAACAGTTTTAATGAAGCTGCAACATTTCTGTGCTATCTCAATAGGCCTGATAAGGGCTGAACAGAAGGAAATAAATGTTGCCTCTCCTCCCAGGGATTGCAGCTGTTTGGGTTGCCATGGTAACAGCTGGCCTAAGACCCCAGAAATATAAAGATTTCTAGGTGCCCGAAATACAATTTAATAGACTGACCTTTATGTGATATTGGACTATGTGGAGTTAGTCTTTAATTTGGACCGTTTCACTCAAAGATAGCATAGCTCTGCAGGTATAGATTTCCTTCCTTAATACCAATTATACTAACAGTTCCCATTTGAAAGACATTTTTAAAATAACACTTCTGTGAGGTAGGTAGTACAGTACCATTAGTTCCATTGTACAGCTAAAGAAACTGAGCTTCAGTTACCAGTGAAGTGATTTGCCCAGTACCAAGGAAAAAGAATCAAGTATGTTGCAAGTCTCCAAGCTAGCCTAGTAATTCAATGGCCTGCTCAAAGGCAACATAGCATTGCAGAAAAGGCCTTAAATTGGGGATCAGCAGACCTGGGCTGTAGGCCTCATTCTGCCCTTATTTCTTATATGATCTTGGTCTCAAAGACCCATAGAATGTCAGATCTAAAAACAGAAGAGGCTTCAATTATAGAACACAGAATGTTAAAACTAGAAGGACATTGGGGACATTGAATATTAGAATGAGAAGGCACGTTAAGACATAGAATTTTGAACCTGGAAGGGACTTTAAAACACAGTATGTTAGAACTCAAGGAGACCTTAGCAATCAGCTGACTCAGTGGTGTCAAACTAGGATCCCTGTGGGCAGCATACTGGCTTAGAAAACTACATATTAACATTATCTATGTCCTACTGTATTTGTATTAATTTTGTTAAAGATTTTTTAATTCTATTTTAATCTGGCGATGGGGGTGGGGCACTTAGGAATATTTGGCAATAATGACACTGCCAACTTTGACATTTCTGATCCCAGTTCAAACCTTTCATTTCCCGGGTAAGAAATGAAAAAGCCAGGGGCAGCTAGGTGGCACAGTGAATAGAGCACTGACCCTGGAGTAAGGAGGACCTGAGTTCAAATATGACCTCAGACACTTAACACTTACTAGCTGTGTGACCTTGGGCAAGTCACTTGACCCCAATTGCCCTGCCCTCCCCCCTCCAAAAAAAGGCAAAAAAAAAAAAAGCAAAAAAGAAATAAAAAACCCAGAGGACTGAATGACTTCTTTAGGCTCAAAAGAGAAGTTAGTCATGGAACTGAGACTTGAGCTGAAGTCTCTGATTTTCAGTACAGGTACTTCACTTGATTTTAATACAACTCAGGTCAAAAACAATGTATAGGTTCTTTTTCAGCTCCAGATCTATGATCTGGTGATCTTATAACAAAATTGCTACCAAATGATTGAAGTTAAAGCACACATTCTTCCTTAGTAAACTAAGAAAGTGGCAATGATGCATATAACCAGTAACAATCATTCTATTATGTGCTTTTACTTAACTGTTTTGTTGGGTAGAGCCATCAGTAGTTACGGATTCATTTTTCATTAGCATTGGTACTCCTTTCTCTGGTACCGATTGCAATGCATTCATGCCTTCTCATCTTGTGAAATTCTTTCTTGTCTTTCTATAAAATTTTCCCTAGATGCAACTTTGTGCAGTGAGATGAACCCATGATATTGAAACAGGGGTTCAAATCCTAATTCTGACATTGTCTAGCTACATGACACCGGACTGGTTATTTAACTCATTTTTAAAAACCTGCAAGATGGATATAATGATATTTGTACTTTTTAGTAACAACTATTTCATATGTACTTAACTACTTCATGTGATCCCAACATTTCATATGTATTTAATTACTTCTTATGGTTGACTCAAAATGACTTTTCTAACCTTAAAATCCCATAGAAATGGGTGCTCTGGTTATTTTTTTAGGATCTGGGATGTATCCAATGTGCTAGAGATTTCCCAAATAAGTCTCTAATGCAAAATAAGACATGGTAAACACACAAGAGAGGTGCCATGAGAAATGCCATGGGAAGTCTCAAAGGGAAAGATCTTTAACAAGGAAAAAGGAAATCTTCCTGGAATAGGTGGCATTTGTCCATGAGTCAGTCAATAAGCATTTGCTAAGCAACTATTCCATACCAGATTCTGAGTTAAGCTCTGAGAGTACAAATACAAGGAGAAATAAAGACACCTCAAGGAGCTTATATCCCAATGGGGAAGACAACACAGAAA
Source organism: Pseudochirops corinnae (assembly GCA_028646515.1). NCBI lineage: Eukaryota > Metazoa > Chordata > Mammalia > Diprotodontia > Pseudocheiridae > Pseudochirops > Pseudochirops corinnae. The sequence goes on from JAQQSV010012266.1 coordinate 5,720, forward strand.
AGGAAACTGAAAAGAAAGTGAGTGGGTGAAGGTGCCCAGAGTGAACATGTTAGGGAAGTCCAAAAGAGTGGAAGAGGGAAATGAAGAGATGGCTGACCTGGGTATCCTCCTTAAAAAGAAGCTCTGGGAGAAATTTACCACTTTCTCCTTGATTCAGAGGGGACTGATGAAGTATGACCATCAAGGCTGATTTGATCTTGCAGGATGAAGCTCCTGGTGATGAGGTTCCTGGGGACAGGATGGAAAAGTCAGAAAGAGTAAAACCATCTGAGTTGGACTTTAATGGATATGTAAGAATTCAATGTGAAGAAGTGAGGGGAAGGCATTTCAGGCATTGGGAATATTATGAACAAAGGTTATGAAATGTTAGGAACATCAGATTGTAGAATTAGAGTAGTTTGGACTTTATTCAATAAGCAATAGAGAAACACTGAAGAGTTTTTTGAAGAGGAAAGTGATCTGTCCAGATCTATGAAAGAACAAGTCTAACTTTGGCCTCCTTATTTATGTATTACAAGGCAATTTATTCCGAGGTTAAGTAAGTTGCCCAGGGTCACACAGCTGGTAAGTGTCAAGTGTCAGAGGTTAGATTTGAATTCTGGTCATTCTGACTCCAGGGCTGATGCTCTATATACTGTGCCACCTCGCTGACCCTGGCCTCCATATTTAAAGAAGAATGAGGAGTGTAAAGGTCAAAATTAAAATAGACTGTGGCACAAAGTTCTAAGCACGATCAATTTATTGTTAAAGGACAGATTTACCAATGAATAGGATCTCATTTTCCCCAGCAAAGCTAAGACTCCAAGTGAGGAGGATAGATCTTTTTTATAGTTTTGGAGAGTACAGAAAATAGGAAGGCTAGCATCATAGATGGGAGAAAATATGATTGGACGGAAATTGAGAATGAAGGCTAGCAACAACCTCCTCCTCCCCTCCTGTGACTATGAAATGTTCATTGTCTGAGTTCAGTTGCATCTGCAAGGATAGAGATAGCAAACCAGACCTTTTTGGATAACAAACCATATGTCCTTGAAGGATAACTTGGTGGTGTAAAGATATGACACCAGACTCCCTGGTGTCCCCTCAATTTAAGTCTTCCTTTAAGGGTAATAGATTTCGTTGATATAAGGATAGATCAGTGATCAGCAGGAGGACTGGATTTCTAAACTTAACTTGTTACCGAACAGCTGAATTTCTGAACTGTTCAGAGACAAAGAATCATCCTTAGGAAGTTTATAGAATAAAATCAATTAACTGTAAATAAGGTCAGTAAAAAATATACAGAATCTGTCTGATTATTTCAGGAGAAAGCAGAGAAGCTTTGGAGACGAAAATAAAATGGTTAGAGAATAAGGAAATACCATCTGTTCTGAGGATAGATGAATGGAGTTGAGATAATTTAGTTTTCTCAACTTAACTAGCATTTATTTATTTTCTCTGTCTTCACTGTGCTGGGTGAGTAAATGATACAAGCAAGGGAAGTGATAGTATCTTTGTCTTCTTCCATCATGAGAAAATATCCAAAGTATTTTGTTCTATTCTGGGTACCACATCTTAGGGAAGACATCAATTAGCTCAAGTGCATTCAGAATATGGTGACCAGAATGACAAAGGGAGTGGATATTGTGTGATATAAGAAAGAATGTGTTCTTATTATTAGTAATAATTATCATTATTAGTATTTACATAGTACTTTAAAGTTTGCAAAGCATTGTATGCATGTTAACTCATTTGATCTTCAGTTGAAAACACAGAACATCTAACCGGGAAAAGAGAAGACTTAGGAAGGATATGGTAGGTGTCTAAGTATTTGAAAGGATGACCTGTGGAAGAAAGACCAGAATTCTTCTGTTTGACTCCAGAGGGTAGAATTAAAAGTGACAGGTATAGGCCATAGAGAGGAAGGTTTAGGGTAGAACTCTTTATAATAATTAGAGCTGTTCAAAAGTAGAATGGTTTGTCTTGGGAGATTGTGGGTAGAGGTGGAAGTAGGTGGGACTTACTAGAGGAATTCAAGCAGCATGTGGATAACTCCTCATCAGGGAGACTGAGAGAAGGCTGTTGGTCAGGCATGGGTTGGACTAGGGGATCTTAGTTAGTGAAAGAGGACCTCCCAAATGAATTTGAAAAATCACTTTATTTTGCAAAATATAAAGGTGCAAGTCTTAAAGAGAGACTTTGAAATATAGACCAAAGACTTGTCATTATCTCCCCATTTTCTTTCCATCCTCCCTCTTACCAAAGTGTTCAGCCATCTTCTGATTAGAAGAACAAGTCCTGGAGAATAAATCTTCTTTGCAGAGAGAATTTATTCAAATCTGAGGCCTGTAAGTGTTCTCTTTTTATATATTTCTGAGCAAGTCAAAGACAGGATAGTTGAGGCAGAAGGGAATCACAGAATGTGAGTACTGAATAGAACTTCTCAGACCCTGTAGACCAGTAGGCCCTCAAAGAAATTAGAGATCACCAAAGTCCCCTCAATTCTATCATTATACAGATGGGGAAACTGAGACTGAGAGAAGTGACCTAATGGTTAAGTGACTTGCCTGGGGTCACACATATAGTAAGTGTCTGAGGCTGGATTTAAACTTACATCCTCCTGACTCCAGGGCTGCTAAATTCTATCTACTGTATCACTTGGCTGCCCCTTAAGGTCACTCTTAACCTATGGATAGTTACCTCCTTGTCCTAAAGTCCATCCAAAATGAACTAATAAGAGAAAGAATTGAGTCTGTGCCCTTCCACTAACAATATTGTCAAACAGTTTTAAGAATTTATTTCAGCTTTTGTGGGCTTTATTTAGTCTCATATTTTGGCTCAGATGATAAGCATACAATCTGTTTTCCTAGCAGAGTCTCCTAGTCCCCTCTAACTAGCAAGGGTAACTTTCAGAGAAGTTTGCTCATCTGGTTTCGGCAGCTGTTCCCTCCCTCTCCTGCAGAGCCGGCCAGCTGGCCAAAGATGAGTATTCTCTGGGTCACCTTACTCTAGTCACACTGAGGTCACTTGTTTCGAGTGCTAATAGCTTTTCTTCTGGCTTTGTTCTTCACATCCTTTCATCACAAGGAAAAGCAGGCACTCTGAAAATTTAAACTAGTTGCACCTGTGCCAGACTGTAAACTCCTTGGCCTCAGGGACGGCCTTTCTTTTTATTAATTGTATTCCCAGAGCTTAGGTCAGTGCCTGGCCCATAGTAGGTGCTTAATAAATATTGGATTTGATTGGATTACATATAAAATAAGTAATCTTTGTTTATCTACAACTCTCTATAGCCTTTCCTCTTAGAATCCACTTTGACCAAACAAATTCTAATTTCTTATGTTCTTCCTGAGGATCATTCCCACCTTTGAGTCACAATATTCTAAGCACTCACTTTTGTATAACATGTTCAGGTTTACAAAATATTACAGGAGGTGTCAAGATGGAGCACAGGGCTTTGACTTCCCACTACTTCCCATTCCCAACCAGAAAGGGTCAGCTCTCTGACCCAGGCTCCTGAGGCTGCTCTGAGACTGGATTTTCTTTTCTAGCCTCTCCTAGCTCCCCCTCCCTACCCACAGAAAGGGCAGAGTTCAGCCTTTAGTTGTTATTGTTCAGTTATGTCTGACTCTTTGTGACCCCATCTGAAGTTTTCTTGGCAAAGATGCTGGAATGATTTGCCATTTCCTACTCCAGCTCCTTTTACAGATGAGGAAACGGAGGTAAACAGGGTTAAGTGACTTGCCCAGGGTCACACAGCTACTAAGTGTCTGAGGCCAGATTTGAACTCATGAAGATGTCTTTCTGACTCCAGGCCCAGTGCTCTATCCACTGCCCCACCCATATCCTCAGCATCATCATGGATTCCATCACCTCATTTTTCTAGGCAAGGATACTTAACCTGGAATTTCAGAAGGTCTATGAACTTGGATGGGAAAAAATATGTGTACGTATATAGATACAGATCTCTCTCTCTCCATATATGTGTATATATACATATCTATATCTATCTTTATATACCTATATTTATCTATCTATACATCTTTATATCTATATACATATATATCCGTAGATCTCTCTTAATATCTGTCTCCATGGTGCAGTGGATAAAGTGCCAGGCTTGGATTTAGGAAGACCTGAGTTCAAATCCAGCTTCAGACACTTACTAGCTATATGACCCTGGGCAAGTCACTTAACTCTGTTTGCCTCAGTTTCCTCATCTGTAAAATGAACTAGAGAAGGAAATGGCAAACCACTCCAGTGTTTTTGCCATGAAAACCCCAAATGGGGTCACAAAGAATCAGACATGACTGAAATGACTGAACAATAACAACATATGTCATTATTTTCACTAACTCTTGATTTTCTTTGTTAATCCCATGAGTTTTATGCACTTAAAAACATTAGACTGATATGGGAATGTTATCAGACTTCCAAAGGAGTCCCTGACATAAAAAAGCTCAAGAATCCTTGCCCTAGAGGTTCTTCTAAGAAGTATGATTTTACCAAATTGTGAAACTTGCTAGCTAGGAAAACAGTTTAAGAAAGAAGAGGTCACTTTTCTTTGGATCAAATTCGGAAGCTGCATACCACTTTACTGCAGCAGCTTTTCGGTTTACTCATTTTTCTTGCCATACCACTGAGTAGGCAGTTTAGGTATTACGTAGTATTATCATCATGTATAGATGGGAAAACTGAGGCTCAGGTAACAGGTGTTAGATCTGGCCACTGAACCAAAATATTATGATTGGACTGGTGGTGGATTGGGGAGTGGGAGCAGGCAGGAATTGGAAAGGGAAAACTAAGTCTGGGGATTTATGTATTTTTATGCACTCATAGAAATTATAACATGTGAAACTTGAAAGGGGTGTGAGGAATAAATCTAACTCACTTATTTGACAGATAAGAAAACTGAGACCCAGAGATAAGGTAGTTATTAAGTGCCATATTGCTATGTGTTGGGCACACTTCTGGGAATGCAAATACAAGGAAGGAAGACTGATCTCACCCTTGAGGAACTTACATTTTAATAGCGGAAGATGACTCATAAAAAGTAGATGGGAATGAGAAGGAAATTAGGGAGGAAATAATTTGTGACAAGGCAGCAGGATAGAGCTCTAGGCCTGGAGTCAGGAAAACTTGACTGGCCTTAAACACTTACTAGCTGTGTGATCCTGGACAAGTCACTTAACCCTCTTTGCCTCAGTTTCCTCATCTGTAAAGTAAGTTATAGAAGGAAATGGCAAATCACTGCAGTATCTTTGCCAGGAAAACCCCAAATGGGTTCATGAAGAGTTGGACATGACTGAAATAATAACAAGCAGATGAGAAGGAGTCTGGAGAGGTAAAGGGAAATGAGGGAGGAGGGGAAGTGAATTGCTTAAAGTTATATGGAGTTGTCAGACTGCCAAGTGAACACCAGTTGAGAGACTTCATCAAAATTCCTTCAAACTGATCAGTTGTGTATATTATAATGTAGGGATAAAAAGAAGTAAAAAGGACAAATGCATAGGACTGAAACAGTCAAACACCACTGATATTTCTTCCCGTTATCTGTGTTTGAGAATCTCTTTATAATGCTCTCAATCTCTTCCCTTTCTGTTTGTGTGTTTGTACTGAGAAAGACAGTGCAATGTAATAGTTTTAAAAAAAGAAAGAAAAGAAAAAGAAAAAGGTATTAGAAATGGAGTCAAGAGACTTGGGTTTAATTCTGACTTTGATACTTAGCAGTGATTTGGCCATGAATAAGTCACTTACCCTCTTCAATGCCTAGAATACTGTAAGCACTTAATAAAATCTTTTTTCATTCAGTTTCATATATGAAATGAGGATGAAACACTTGTCTCTTGCACAAGAGAAGTGGTTTAAAATGTATTAGTATTTTTTTTTTGAGGGGGGAAGGCAAGGCCATTGGGGTTAAGTGACTTGCCCAAGGTCACACAGCTAGTAAGTGTGTCAAGTGTCTGAGGCTGGATTTGAACTCAGGTCCTCCTGACTCCAGGGCCGGTGCTCTATTAACTACACCTAAAAAGTATCATTATTAACAAATATACCACCTCCCTTCACTGAAGAGCCCAGGGACCGGGGCTGCTGCTTAATCTTGTAAGATGTGGTGATATGTTTGTTAGAAGGTTTCAAATAAATTATTTTTTTCTTTTTTAGTCTGTTACAAATGAAACCTTACTGGGTGAGAGTAGGGACATATTCAGAAATAAATGTGATATAAAAACAAAAGGAATAAATACCACCCCCCACCCCAAATGATATCATCAAGTATGTACATGAATGCTGGATCAGGGTTGACGTTCCAGAGGACTTAGCCCATTTAGTTTTAGAACTCTTTCTCTGGGGTCTTGACGTCTTGATGCGTGAGCATCTCTTGTGGCCACTATCTCCAAGCCAGCTCTAGTCACGCTTTGCTCAGTTTAGAACATCTTCTCACCTACCACCTTGCCACTTGCTCATATCCTCTGTACTGTCCCTTCCTACTCCAACCCCAGCCTTTCTGTTCGGGAGCAATTACTGGCACAAAGGGTAGAGAACTGGCCCTGATGTCAATCTGGCCTGAGTTCAAATCCCCTTACTGACACTAGTTATGTGACCCCAGGCAAGTGACTTTACTGTTGTGAGTCTCAGTTTCCCCATCTGTACGGGGTGGGGGTGGGGGGGATAATAACACCTACTTCCCAAGGTTGTTATGAGCAAAAAATGAGTGCTTTGCAAACCTTAAAACAACTAATAGGCAGAGCCAAGATGGCGTCGTAGCAGCAGCAATATATCGCAGCTCTCACATAGCCACCCCAAAATACCCATGGAATAGGACTCTGGACCAATCCTAGAACTTCAAAAGCACACAAGGTTACTTCCCACTAAAGTCAGCTCAGCTATGAGGAACCATATCAGCACTGCGAACTGAAACCAGCCTGGCCTGAAGCCGAGGCTGTGCCCTGGGGGCGGCCAGGCCGGAGGTGCAGAGAAAGCTCTCAGGTGAGGGATTAGCACCAGCTGCGGGAGGGGGGATTGTGAAAGAGGGAGATAAGTGTCTGGCAGAAAGGTCTCCAGAGCGGAAAAGCGAAAGGCAGAGGTTTTGCACTCGCCTCCGCATTGTA
>JAQQSV010012267.1:0-12807 GCA_028646515.1 Pseudochirops corinnae
GGTAAATGATATGTTTGATTAAAGTAAGATTGTTAACCCATTTTGAGTTGCTTTCCTTTAGAAAAGCAGATCTAAGAACCTGTGCTAGTAGCTGCCCTAGGTATGCTAGGGTGCTTGCTGTTACACCCAGTCCCTGAAAAAAGATACCCATTTTTATGTCTGCTGAGCTTCAGCCTCTAGTTCAGAATGACTGCCTAGATCAGCATTTTGGAAGACTGCACCTCAACCTACAAAACCAGAATTTCCCAAGCTCTCATCTTCAGGGCAACGAAAGAGACTTATTCCATTTAAAGAATCATTTCTTGTAAAAAGGAGAGTTTTTCCAGACATCGGTTTTTGGCTTCTCACTGCGTGGCTAATTAACACAGGCTGGGATCTTTGAGGACAATGCACAGTGGACGGCTGGGGGAAAAATCAGACGTTTAGCAATTTCGGCTGTTAAGACTGTCTTGTCTTCCGCTGTGGCTCCCAAGAGTTGTACCAAAAATATTTTTTGCTTCCATTCTGATACCGGCCTGAGGAGAAGTACCAAAACTTGGTCCATAGATAAAGGTCCCCAAATGATTCATGCTTGACATTGTTGGTAAGATGCATTTGACTCCTTTCCCCAAGGAAAAGGCTGTGTATATGTCTATATCCCACCAAAAAATCCCAGCAAAGCATCATTCTCGAGTTGGTAGGTCACTACCCCTACACTAGTTATTTTCTTTGAATGATACTGGGGAGACAACAACAATTTAAAGTTGAGAACGAAACCTTCCTCATGACCCCGAGGGAGAGGGAGTACAAAAACTAGCCTCATCGATAGATGTGGTGGGATGGGGAGAGATGAAGATCCATGTGTTAATGATGTAAGTGTTGGTGGGGAGAAAGGTAAAATAGCCTCCTTGCTGGCTTCCCTGTTCTGTCCTCACCTTGCAATGTACCATCTGTTCACACCTCTCTAGTTCCAGCATGACTTCCTATAGTGCTCCATAGAGCTCCTGGAACCAAAGGATCTTGTTACTTACTACCTATGGGACCAGAGGCAAGTCAAATATCCACCCTGCACCTCAACTGTCAAGTGTAAATTGACAGAGATGGTCTAGAACAGCAGTTCTCAACCTGTAGGTCGTGACTCTTTTGGGGATAGAACGACCCTTTCACAGGGGTCACCTAAGACCATCAGAAAACACATATTTCTGATGGTTTTAGGAACCAAGACACTGCTCCTCTATCCGTCTCCAGGTGGGTCCACCCACATGCAGATACACCCACATACAAGTATTAAAGGGTTGTGGTATTAGGAAGGTTGAGAATCACTGGTCTAGAAGATCACTGAGGCTCCTTGCAACTTTTTATCTAAGATCTTGTGATTCAGGGATGCCTCTCACACCCTTGGGGAAATCTATTTTGGCAGTGAGGGACAGGAGAGTAGTTGTAAAGAAGGATAGGAGCTAAGAACGATGGTGACATTGGGTCTGGAAGGCACTGTCAATCTCTTCAAAGCTAAAACAAACTCCTCTTATGCCCCCAGCCCAACAGCAGCAACAAACAAACAAAAAAAACTAAAGACAAAATCTAGACATGTGGGTCGCTGTAACAGTCATGAGTCCAAAGTCCTCTGTGGTATTCTCTATCCTAAAAAAGGTGTGAAATAACACCTTGGGATGGCAGAACACCTTCAGTGTTTGGAACAGAACTTCCCTTGTGGCCCTGAATGGCAGGAAATGCAAATACTTTCCTTATCAAATAGACAGGTAAGTGCATCTTAAAGAGGTTTACCTACTCACCCATGGTCACACAGCTATTAAATGTCAAAACCAGGAGTTGAACATCATTCCCTTCACCCAAAGACCAATATTATTTCTATGGTACCATTCAACACCTCAACCAACTAAACTCAGATGCCAGATTGTGTATGGAGTTACCCACAGAGAGCTCTCTGAGAATGGTCAGAGGCAGAGAGGCTTACTGGCTTTAAGAATAAGGAAAATAAATTAGGAGAGACAAGATTTCCTATGGCTCTTAGAGTTGATAGCTTCTTTGCAGTCACATCACTTCTGTTTGCCTCAGTTTCCTCCTATGTACAATGGGTATAATAATAGCACCTACCTCCGGGGTTGTTGCGAGGCTCAAATGAGATAATAATTGTAAAGGGCCTAGCACATTGCCTGGCACAGAGTAAACATCTGCTATTATTATTATTAAAGGAGACAAAAAACACTCTTTTCTTGTAACAGTCTGATCCAAAGTGGAGAACTTCTGAATATTTTCTCTCTCAACACTGATTCATTTCTATTCATGTACAGCCTTAATTAAATAAGTCCTTTTTTTTTTTAAAGGAGTCAGTCTGCATAAACTTAAGTAGGACATGGGCTAAGTACAGAAGATTCAAAGGATAGCAGCAGAAGCATTTACATTTTGGGAAACATGTCTGTGGGAAATGTTAAAGGAATTGAGATCTTGTTTTTATAGCGGAGATGAGTAGTCTAAATAATGACAGCAATCTTAACAAAGGCATCTGGTGAGGCAATGCATGGAGCACTAGGCCAGGAAGTCAGGAAGTCAAGAAGTCATGTGTGCAAAAGCTGCAACCCTAGCAAGTGACTAATCCTATCCCTGCCTCAGTTTCCTCAGGTGTAAACTGAGGATAAAGCACCTACCTCACAGGATTGTTGTAAAGATCAAATAAGGTATTTATAAAGCTGCCTAGCACAGTACAGGGCACACAGTAGGTGCTTAATGCTTACATGCTTCCTCTTAAGGCAATCATGCTAATTTAGATAATAACCCCTTACATTCACATAGTACTTTATATATTCTGAAGTGCTTTTCACTGGATTCTCATGATAACCTTGTGGGCATTATCACCTCTATTTCACATATAAGAAGACTGAGGCCCAGAGCAACTTCATCCAGAGCAAAGTTACATGATAAGCTATTAGAAAGGCAGCACTAGAGAGCAGGCTTCCCAACTGCTGTGAACAACACGATGTTCACTTCATTAGATGATACCTTAGTCCCTTCAGAAGCAAGCATTTTATGATTAATTACAATGAAACTTGCTTCCCAAGTGTAATGGTAATGGTAATTTGAAGATCTTCCCTGCTCCCTAACAGGCTGAAAGTAATCACATAGAGTCTGTGGTGGGAGGACTTTGCTGAAGGGTGGAGCAGAAAAAAGCTGGGAGTCAGGGAAGGATGCACCGAGGCAGACAGCTAGGCTTGTGAGTGTTGATTTGTGGGAAGGCTAAAGGATGGTGTGACTTCATGCTATGCTATGGTGTATTATCTTCTTTTGTACTATGATGGATTTGGTTTTCTGGTGTCTGAAAAAATGTTTTGCTTCTGTCTTCTATATGGAAAGTCTGTTATATTTTGCAATTGAGAACTATGCCAGCATATTTACCATCACTGTCGGCACTGTGAATATTGTGTTGGTGCTACACCAAGTCAATATAGTTCTAAAGGGCAGAATGTGTCAATATCTTATGTCAACAATATAACAAAACAGAACAAGTAAATAGTTTTGAAAATAATTACTGTATCCTTGTGCCCAAGGACTACAAGAAATCTCGATGTACCAAAAAAGATCTCAGGCTATAGGGCCAAACGAATGAAATATATCCTGAACCTTTTCTATCTCCCTTTGATTTGCTCTGAGGATTTGCAAGAAAACAAGGCTTATTGTTCCTTGTGAATGTTTATACTTCCTTAGGTTAACAATGACATAAGGAGGCATGGGTAACTTGGGGAAGAGGAGAAGGAGTCAGTGAGATTTTTGGCTCGTCTATCTAATGGTTCTGTAAAATCATTTGTAAGGCTAAAGTATTTAACAACTAATTTGCTATTGGGTAGGGAGCATCTGAACAGCTGGACTACCCCCCTTACCTCCCCATTCTGCTGATTAGAGAAATGTGACCTGAGAGTGCAGGGAATCAAGAGAGGTAGGGCCTCTTGTACCCACTACCTGGCATCTGCACCAACGGGCACTAGCCTACTGACACGTCTGACAGTTGCAGAGATGGAATTTCAGAGGGTGACCCAGAGGTCCTAAAACAAAGGCTACTGGGATAAACGTAATCCTTCTCCACATCAAATGGTTACCAAATATAACAGGAAGAACTTTTTAAAATTAAAAAAAAACAATATAAAATGCATTTCAATTAAAGTCTTTCTTCTTTGTAAAGGTCCTGAAATAGAACCCAAGAGGGGAAAATATTAGGTAGTATCATAACAGCATAGCACTCCATTGGGTAGGGGGTGGGTTTTCCAAGAATTTGCTTGAAAATTAGTTCTTTAGAACCTGGGGGTGATTCTATGCACAGTGGCAAAGTTCTCAGGCAGGCCCCTAAAAGTTTATTTAACTTCTGATATAGCTGAACTCTTTGACAAATGGTGGTATAGAATCTAAGTGCAATTGTTTAACATGAAAATTCCTGCCAACCCAGGATACCGGGAACATTAGAGAAGGGGGGACCAGGAGTAAGCCAGCACATCATAATAAGGCTAAACGGATGCTTTCCTTTGAAACTGGGATGTTATCACCTTTAATATATGCTGTGTATGTGACACAGTGCCTGGTACACTAAGTACTTAATAAATACAGTTTGCTGCTGTGGATCAACCACTGTAGATAAGGGACCCATTTTCCTCAGAGCCAGCTGCTAACCAATTGCTTCCAACAGGCAGGTAAGCTCAAAAGCCCTGGGAGTGGGCATCCCTAATCACTGGTCCTGCTTTCAACTGAAGCCCCACAGTCATCGCAGGAAGCAACAACTGTGGAGATGCTTTAGTCACAGCTACTTTGCACAAAGTATTTAATAAATAATTTTTCATTCATTCATTCATTAATAAATGCTTGCTGAATGACTATGGAAGGAATATCTCCCATTAACATTTCATTGAGATGACTGAGGATGTTTCCTTGATGGGACCTGAATACTTTCCGCCTTGTTAAGAATAATTCAGTGTATTAGAAATAATTTGACTGGTTCATACTTCTGTCCCAGACCAAGCCCTACCTGGTCACTGTTTGAGCCCTGATTGGCTCAGAATGAAGATCAAGAACAATTGTTTCCTTTTTGGCCAGAAATTCTGAGGGTCTTCCCCTCCCAGATATTTTTTTTTTTTTAAGAGCTCAATCACTGAATGGGCACTGTCTCAGTCAAACTGATACCTGTTAAAGACCTTAGCTTGAAAAGGCTAAGGTCCCCTACTGCATCCTAGACCAGCTCTAGTTGTTCTGATCCGTATCTGGCCACTGGACCCAGATGGCTCTGGAGGAGAAAGTGATGCTGATGACCTTGCACAGCCCTCCAAGTTCATGTAGGAACGAGAATCATCATTACAACTACATAATACTTCACAATGATTTAGCCCTTTAAACTTTGCAAAGCTCTAGAAATATCTGCTCTTTGATCCTCCTGCCTACCCTATGAGGTAGGTGTTGTAATTATACTCATGTTACAGATAAGAAAACAGAAGCTGATTGAGGCAAATTGACACAGCTAGCAATTGCATCAAGTAGGATTTGAACTCAAGTCTTTTGGATTCCAAGCCCAGCATTCTACCCACTATTCCATCTAGCATGCACTCTCTTCTTACGAGTTAGGTGGAAAATAGTATTCATTGATCATGAAAGTAAACTATGAAAAAATACAGCCATACCTCAGAGATGTTGCAGGCTTGGTTCTAGAGCACTGCAATAAAGGGAGTCACATGAATGTTTCGGCTTCCCAGTGCATATAAAAGTTATGCTTACACCATACTGTAGTCTATTAATTGTACAATTCTATTACATCTAAAAACAATCTACATGCCTCAATTTTAAAATATGTATTGCTAAAAATGCTAACCATCATCTGAGCCTTCGGGGAGTCATAATTTTTTTGCTGATGGAGGGTCTTGTCTTGGTGTTGATGGCTGCTGACTGGTCAGGGTGGTGGTTGCTGAAGGTTGTGGCAACTTCTCAAAATCAGCCAACAATGAAGTTTGCCATATCAATTGACTCTTCCTTTCCCTTGAACACTTACAGGCCATTGTAAGGTTATTAACTGGCCTAATTTCAAAATTGTTGTGTCTCAGGGGATAGGGAGGCCAGAAGAGAGAGAGAAAGATGGAGGAACACCCATTCAGGGGAGCAGTCAGAGTACATGCAACATTTATTAAGTTGCTATCTGATATGGGAGCGGTTCATGGCACCCCAAAAAAATGACAATAGTAACATGAAAGATCACTGATCACAGATCACTGTCACAGATATAATGGTAATGAAAAAGTCTGAACCATTGTGAGAATACCCAAATGTGACACAGAGACAGAAAGGGAGTGCGTGCTATTGGAGAAATGATGCCAATGAACTCGATCGATGCAGAGCTGTCACAAACCTTCATTTTGTAAAAAACATAATATCTGTGAAGCGCAAGAAAATGAGATGTGTCTGTACATGTAGCTAAGCTTGAAAGGTCTATATCAGTACCAAGTGACTGTTAAGTACATATATTATTAATATTCTAACTGAATGAGATAAAGCCATCCTTCTACTCTATTGCCTGACAGAACCGTGACTTTTTAATGAATCACTGCCATTTTGAACAGCACGTACTGAGCAACCAATTCCATATATTATGTGTTTAGGAAAAAGTCTACATGTTAAGGGGAAAAATCACCAGACATGATATGACTAGAAATAAAGATGAGTCAATTATTCTGCCAGAGTAAGGGATAACTCACACGTGCCCAACATTCACAGAATTATAGACTCTCAAGACTTGGAAAGGAACCCCAGAAACCACCTAGTTGAACCATAACTGACCAAGAATCCCCTCTACAACACCCTACTCTACATGGTTATTCAGCATTTAATAATAATAATAATAATAACTGACAGCTAGGGGGTGCAGTGAATAGAATACTAGCGCTGGAGTCAGGAGGACCTGAGTTCAAATCCAGCCTTAGACACTTAGCACTTACTAGCTGTGTGACCTTGGGCAAGTCACTTCATCCCAATTGCCCTGCCTTTCCCCCTCCAAAAAAGAAAATAATAATAATAATAATAATAATAATAGTAATAATAATAGTACTTACTATGCCCCAGACACTCTGTGAAGCACTTTACAGATATTATCTCAATAGATCCTCACAACAACTCTGGGAGGGAAGTGCTACAATGAATCCCAATTTACAGATGAGGGAAATGAGATTGAATAACTTGCCTAAGGTCACGCAGCTAGTAAGGGTCTGAGGTCAGATTTGACCTCAGGTCCTGTTAGGTGTTATTATTAATCCCATTTTACAGCTAAGGCAAACAGAATATAAGAGACTTGCCCAGGGTCACACAGCTAGCAAGTATCTGAGGCTGGATCTGAACTCAGGTCTTCCAGAATCCAGACCCAGTGCTCTATCCTCTGTGCCCCTATCTGTCATTTGCTTCAAGCCTCTCAGTGAGGTAGGATCTACCATCTCCAGACAGCCTGTTCTACTTTTGGATGGCTCCAACTGTTAAAAGGGTTTTCCTCACCATAAACTTAAATCATTGTTTGTGTCCATTGCTCCTGGTTCTGTCTTCTTGGGTCAAACAGAATAAGTCTAGACCCTCTTTCACCTGATTGCCCTTCAGACACTTGAAAGACAGACGTCACTCTAAATCTGCCAATGACTGGAGTTAGGAGGGACCCACGTAAGTCACTTCACCTCCCTGAGGCTCCATGAAAACTAAGCTTCTATAAAATGAGGAAATAAGGTTTTGTGGAAAAGCACCAGATTTGCAATTGGTGAAATTAAGTTCAAATATCAGCTCTTCCTCTTATTCGCTATATGACCACGCAAGTCTGCTCCCTGTCCATTGCCCCACCTCTGAGATGGCTCAGATATTTTGTCCCAGGTCAAAATAACACTGGGAGGGGTGCCAAAGATGCAGGCAAAGCACTGAACAGCTGAAGGGTCAGAGCTGGGCCAGGGTTTAGCCTGTGTTCCTGCACAGCCTCTCCCCATACAAGCCACTAATGGCAACTGTGCAGAGGCAGCGGTGGAGCCTTTCAACCACAAGTGTCCTACATGTGGTTTCAACCACATGGCCCAATAGCATGAGAGAAACCCTTTATCCTTCCTGTGATAGACAGAAGGGACAAGTTCATGGTCCTGGAGCTGGAAAGACAGTGAGGGACTGATCTTAGGTATGTATAGAAGTTGCCTGGTTTAGTTTGTGGCTTGTGTTACCATGGTTAGCCTTTGAAGGGTCCTTGGAGGGAAGATGGGATTTACCAGAGAAAGAATCTATTCTTTATGGGCCTTGGTCAGTCAATAAGCATCTTTTAGGAGACTATATGTGCCAGCACAGAGCTAAGCACAAAAAAGAGCCAAAAGATAGTCCCTGCCCTCCAGGAGCTTACAATCTAATATAAGAAATGACATGCAAAAAAGACTATGTACAAACAAGCTGTATACAGGATAAACAGGAACTAATTAATATAAGATGGGCAGGTAGGTGGCATAGCAGGTAGAGATGGGTCTGAAGTCAGGAAAACTCATCTTCCTGAGTGCAAATGTGGCCGCAGACACGTATTAGCTGTGTGACCCTGGGCAAATCACTAAACTCTGCCTCAGTTTCCTCATCTGTAATTGGAGAAGGACATGGCAAATTACTCTGGTATCTTTGCCAAGAAAACCCCAAATGGGGTCACAAAGAGTCAGATATGAGAAAGACTGAGCAACAACAATCAACATACAGAAGGTACTAGAAATAAAAGGAATTGGGAAAGGCTTCCTGTAGAAGGTGGGATTTTAAATGGGACTTGAAAAAAGCCAGGGAAGAAGCCAAGAGGCAGAGATGAGAATCATTTATGTGTGAATCCTTTGTGTTGTTTGTATTTTCTGTGGGATCAAATAAAGCCTTGTATAGGATATTCTGACCAGGGTGCTTACAGAGGATCTGGCTCCCATTTAACCACATCTGTGGAGACAGCAGGGACTATATCATGAGACTCTGAGTGAAAATTCTATGTTGGCAAATGAGTCAACTTGGCAAGGTTCCAGTGAAAACCTGGTGGGAGCAAAATGAGCCAAGAAGATATGATTTTAGAGATGACCCAGGATCGAGCCCATTCTGTAGAAACCCAAGGCTTGGGATTTTTAGCCAAGGGTTTCACAGTTTTGCTCCTAAAATATTCCAGCAGGGATAGAGGGTGGGGATTCGGAATATACTTCAAAGTAGTGGGGAAAGGGGAATCCTTGTGGCAAAGGCAGGGAGATGAGTACCTGTACTTGGCCAGGGCAGGATTCACCTGTGAGGGATAATCACAGCTCAGGCATCTTCCAGTACTGGGAGAGCTCAAGGAGAGAATGAATGGTAAAGCCTGGAGTGGAGTTAGAGACTGAAATGAAGAGTTAGCTTGTAGGAAGCTAATAAGTACTGACCAATCTGGGAACAAATATGCTGTGATAGGCACTTGTTGTTCCATTCCATTGACCCTGACACAAAGTATGCATGGCATGGTAGCCCAGTTCAGAACTGAATGGTGTAACCTAACACCGCACAGCTGATCAATGCGAAAATATTTGACAAAGCCATGTCAAACAAGAGACATAGCTCTCCCCTCAAAAATCATCCCTGATATGCATGAAATGCAAACCCTTAAGTCAAAGAAAACATTGTCATTGACATTTTGCCTGTACCAGTGAGGAAATTCAGATCTCCAAACTCAACGTCACTGCACCCAGACTGATAAGACTTCACCGTGGACCAGCCTGTCTTAAATCTTAAACAGACACTATGGGATAGCTGTTGAGTGAAACAGAACTCTGCATTTCAGCTTTTTTGAAGAATAAAATATCAATATCAATGTTGCAGAGAAGTTTGTAATACAAATCTAGGGTGGTATTACTGATAATTCTGCAAAAAAAATTACGTACAAGAATCAAATAGCTAGCTAGAATCAACTTGTAAATTTCTCTCTTCATCAGCATTATCTGAATATCTGGACTTTTAAAGAATTTATTTATTTATTTATTTAAAAGTAGAATCTGAAGTTTGTTTTCCAAAACTAGGCACAAATGACAATGACCACAGTGTATACTTCCGAAGCCCTTATATAGAGGGTCTCAAAAAGTTTTAGTGCAGTTGTGAGTTTGTAAGGCTTAAAGACTTTGGGGGACACCTTATTTTTTGTTAAGATTTTGAGATGGGTTTCGATGTCGAACATTGGTCATAATGACATCTTTAAATAATAGTATACTGATATTTAAACCATTTACCCCTGTGGTCCTCTGTCTCCTCATCTGTAGAGTAAGGGGATGTTGTACTAGACAATTTCTAAGGCCTGTCCCAATGTTCAATAGTTTTTAACTATGAGATGTGCAAGAATGTGTAATTCCTCCCCTTCCCCCAGCTTTTTAAATGTGAGAAGGCATACTCACTGTATGGCCAGATGTCCACTCTCTCTCCCACCTTGCAACTCCCTAAGACCTGCACTGGTAGAGGGAGACTTCCTTCCTTACATCAGTGAAATAAAAGGTCTTTATATCCTATCCCTACTGCCACCAGGTCTAGATATCTCTCTTCCTCCTACCTACTGCCCCCTCCACTTCACCTCCAATGTCTTTGTCTCAAGGCAGAATGCTGGCCCAAATGATGTCCCTAAGATCTATGAATCTCGGAAGGAAGGCAGACCCATGCTGCTTAGACAGTGGGATTCGAACTCACTGAGAAGTCCCTTGAATTACTGGATTTGTAAGGTCCTGCTGGGTAGCAGGAAGGATCCCAAATCCTCAGCCATGTTAATGTATGTTTTTAACATTGATAAGAATCTCAAGTTGCATTTATTAGCTATAAAAATCTATTTAGAAACTGTTGCTATTTATATACATTTTCTCAACTTATTTCTATTTTTTTTTTACCAAGAGAAATAATTGCAAAGCTTAGACCAGAAAGAAAGTAAACAAACCTCTTCCCACATCATACCACTTTGAAAGTATCTAAAATTTGTAGGTCCCCAGAATGAACTGTAAAAACAGGAGAAGGACATAAGAAGATAGAAACTCAGGTCAAACATCTCCCTGGTAAATGAGTATAGCCCAAACTAAGCATAAGCCCAAACACTAACAAAGTTCCAAGTTAAGAAGAAGTCTAGAAGAATGAGCAAACAACCAACAAAAAAAGAACCTGACCCTAAAGAGATACTGTCGTGACAAGGAAGCTTAAGACACAAACACAGAAGACAATGATTTGAAAACATCTATAAGTAAAGTCTAAAGAAAAACATGCATATTGAACACATGCCCAACAAGGATTTCTAGCAGAGTTAAAAGACAGAAAAAAATGATTTCAAAAATTAAATAAAAGCAGGAGAGGAAAAAGTGAGAAAAGGAATTAGATCTATGCAATAAAATTATGAAAAGAGAATTAAAAGCTTGGTAAAAGAGGAAAAATTAGAATTGACCAAAGAAGCTAATGACTACATGAAACATCAAGAAATAATAAAAAATAAAAAGACTGAAAAAAATAGAAGAACATATGAAATATTTAATAGGAAAAACAACTAACCTGAGAAACAAATAAAAGAGAAATCATTTAAAGATCACTCAACATGATTGAAAGCCATGATCAGAAAAACAGCATACACATCTTATTCAAGAAATTACAAAGCAAAACTTCCCAGATACATGAGAACCAGAGGGTAATATAGTTGAAAGAATCCACTGCTCATTTCCTAAAAGAAACCCTCCAAAATTATGTTATGGCCCAAAATACTACGTAAAATATAATATAGCATAGCCAAAATCCAGAACTCCGAGGCGAAAGCAAAAATACTGCAAGTAAACAGAAAGAAAGAATTCAAGAGTCATGGAACCACAATCAAGGTCATAAAAGATTTAGCAGCCATTCCTATTAGAAAGAGAGGGTTTGGAATTTAATATTCTTATATGGTAAGGGGTCTAGGATTATGTTACATAAATGAGATACGCAAGAAAGAGTTTATACTATGGAGGGGGAGTGTGAACCTCACTCTCATCTGAACTAGTTAAAGGAGAGAGGAATAACAAAATTCAGAATTTTAAAAAATTGAATAAATAAAAATAGTAGCTGTTTGAAAAAAAATAGATAAGCCATTGAGTAATTTAATTTAGAAAAAAGAAAGAAGAAAACCAAATTATCAGCATCAAAAATGAAAAAAGTGAATTCATACCCAATGAAGAAGAAATAAAAGTAATTTCTTCCCAACTATATTCCAATAAAACTGACAATCTAAATGGAATGGATGTGTTTGGTTTTGTTTCCTTTTTCCCATTGTTCACTCCATTGGTTACAACCCTTCTATACAACCAGACTAGTGTCCAACATGAAGGTATTTGCAGATTCTATATTTGACTGCATGCCGCCATAGTGGGGAGGGGAGGAGAGGGAGGGAAGAAAATTTGAAACTCAAGGGACTATGGAACTGAATCTTATAAACTAAAAGTAAATAAACAAATCAATTTAATAAAAAATAAAATAAAATAAAAATAAGTGGAATGGATGAATATTTACAAAAATATAAATTGCCCATATTAACAGAACAGGAAATAGACTTAACCATTTCTTTTTTTTTTAATTTTATTATAGTTTGCATCATTCATTTCCACAAGATTTTGAGTTACATATTTTCTCCCCCTCTTTCCCCCACCCACCACTCCAAAACAGCCATCCCAGTGTGTCCCCCCTCCCCCACTCTATTCTCTCCTATGTCACTTTTCGGTAGGGCAGGATGGATCTCCCAACCGCAGTGCCTGTGTATCTCAAGTTCCAGTTGGATGTACTCAATAATAATAATAATAATTGCATATATAT
>JAQQSV010012268.1:0-12807 GCA_028646515.1 Pseudochirops corinnae
GATGGGGAGAAAATTTGTAACTCAAAATTTCATGGAAATGAATGATGTAAACAAAAATATAATAAAAAATTTAATTTAAAAAAAAAGAAAAAATAAAAGAAAGTCCTCCATCTCACTGAATGACCATATTTTCCCCTGGAACATTATACTCAGTTTTGCTGGGTAGGTGATTCTTGGTTTTAATCCTAGCTCCCTTGATCCCCGGAATATCATATTCAAGGCCCTTTGATCCCTTAATGTAGAAGCTGCTAGATCCTGGGTCATCCTAATTGTGTTTCTACAGTATTCAAATTGTTTCTTCTTGGGTGCTTGTAATATTTTCTCTTTGATCTGGGGACTCCAGAACCTAGCTATAACATTCCTAGGAGTTTTCTTTTGGGGATCTTTTTCAAGAGGTGATTGGTGAATTCTTTCAAGTTCTATTTTGCCCTCTGGTGCTAAAATATCAGGGCAGTTTTTCTTGAGAATTTCTTGAGAATTTCTTTTCTAAGCTCTTTTTTTGATCATGGCTTTCAGGTAGTCCAATAATTTTTAAATTGTCTCTCCTAGATCTATTTTCCAGGTCCGTGGTTTTTTCAAGGAGATATTTCACATTGCCTTCTATTTTCTTCATTTGTTTGGATCTGTTTAATAGTATCTTGATTTCTCATAAAGTCATTTGCTTCCATTTGCTCCACTCTAATTCTGAAGGAATTATTCTCTTCAGAAAGCTTTTGAGATTCTTTTTCCATCTGGCAAATTTGACTTTTTAAGGCATTCTTTTCCTCATTGGCTTTTTGGACCTTTTTTGCAATTTGAGTTAATCTATTTTTTAAGGTGTTGCTTTCTTCAGTCAAGTTGTTGACTCTCTTTTCATGATTTTCTTGCATCGTTCTCATTTCTCTTGCCAATTTTTCCTCCACTTCTCTTATTTGGTTTTCAAAATCCTTCTTAAGCTGATTTGTGGCTTGTAGGCAGTCTACTGGTTGCTTGGAAGCTTTTGGTGTGGGAATTCTATGTTGTCTTCCTCCCGTTCCATGCTTTGATCCTTTTTGTCCCCAAAGAAGGAATCTAAAGTTCAGTTGCTTTTCTTACTTTGCTTCCTTTGCCTGTTCATGTTGTTGCCAGTCAATTACTTGACTTTTTAGCTCTGTGGAACTCTGCTTCCAGGGGGGAAAGCTCTGTCCCAAATCGCTGGGTTTTTCACGGCTGCTGGAACTATTGGGAGGCTGCCATTTTTTTTGCAGCTCCCACCAGCTTTGGCTCACTGAAAACGCACCCCAGGACCACCACCCAAGACCACAATCTGGATCCAGGCCACTCAACGCAAGAGCACTTAGCCTCTGAACAATTACTTGGCCCCCCTGCAGTCTGCAAGCCAGGAGCTCTGAAGTAGCCACATGGAGGCCGTTGCAGGTCCACTGCTTTGGCTGTTTCCTTGCCCTGAAGGCAGTTTGGCCAGACTGCTTTTCTCCCCCAAATTTAGCTGAGTTCCACTGACCTTTCACTTTGTCCTTGTTTCTTATGGCTTGATAATTCTGGAAACTGCCACAGCTGCTGCTGATCTACTCTCCTGAAGGCTCCAGCTGCGGCTTGTTGCGGTTTCAGGCTGGGCTGCTTTCAGCTTCCAGTGTGCTGCAATGAGCCCTTCCTGCCTAGCTGCCTTCAGCAGGAGATGTGTTTTTCTGCATTTTTGTGAGTTTTGCAGCCCTAAAATTTGTTGAGAGTCATATTTTATGGGTATTTGAAGTGGCTATGTGGGAGCTACGGAACCTTGTTGCTTCTATGCCACCATCTTGGCTCTGCCCCGTCAACATCACATTTTAAGTTTGTGCCTGTTTTCACCACAGATCTTGTGTGTTTTTGTGGTAGAGTATGCTCCAGACTTAGAGAGATATTTCTATAATAACTATCCAGAACATACTTGCTTAGCAAATACCCCTAAAAACTGGCTAGAAGAATCATACATGTCAATTGATGCAAACATTTTTTTCATCCAACTATCTCTTCTATTTTGTCTTTTGGATAAAAAAAAAAAAGCACTGCATCAATTGATATGGTCATTAATGGAGAGCACATGAGATGTGGGCTCCTAAGTGATAGTAGGAATTAGTCGTGAGTAAATGTTATATGGTATTAAATCTGATAGCAAATTATCTCAGCTTGTTAACTTTTATTTAGACTTCTATAGACACTTAATGCTTTCTGAACAACTAACACATATAATGCATTGTCCTAGGAGATATAAAAAAAAATACATCGTACCTGGTTGAAAGTGTCTTACAATGGTCCATGATTATGTTCAGCTTCTTATTTTTTACCTGCTCCTTCCCTACTTATATTACCCCTTTCCCCAACAAAAAAGCAACACCTGACCCAGCAACCACTGCTTACCTGAGATGGAAGCCTCTCTTCCAAAGCATCTAAACTGATCCTAGGCTTTCATTACAAGGCTATAGATGCTATTATGTGTTTTACACAGGTTTGAGGGTCAGTAAGAGATGACCTGGCAGTGGGAACATGCAGGCAGCTCTCTTAATGCGGACTCTTCCTTTCTCTTAAAATTTGCAGAGTTGGTCATTAAATTTCCAAAAAGTTTACTTTTGTACTTTCTACAAAAGGGGTTAAAAGGATAGCAAGAAGTTCAAAAGCCTTGTGAACAAATTATTTGCAAGTTCCCTCCAAGTACTTTAGAAAGAAAAGACCCATGTGTTACAAAAAATATTTTTTGTAACAGTACTTTTTGTTGTAGCAAAGAAAAAAAAAAAGGAAAACAAAACAAAGTAGGTGTCCATCATCTGGGCAATGGCTGAAAAAATTATGACTATGAATGTAAAGGAATATTACTGTGGATAAAAAAACAACAAAAGGGACAGATTCTAAGAAACTTGGGAAGGCTAGCATGAACTTATGCTAGAGTGAAGTGGGAACCAGGAAAATAGTTTATTCAATGACCTCAGGATGCTGATCAGTGCAAAGTCTAATCAATGCAAAGACTTTAGATAATGGATAACGAAGTATGCCTCCTAATTCTTAGAAAAGGGATAGACTTGTGGTGCAGAATGAGATGTACATTTTTGACAATATGTGCAAGTTTCTTTTGAATGACTACATTTATTCATTATGATATAGGATTCTATTTGAGGGAAGGAGAGCTGATAGGCAGTGGTTAAAAAAAGCAAGAAAAGAATGTCAATGTAACATTTGAAAAATACATCGAAAAGAGAGAAGTTCAGAAAGGGACACAAACAGGGCAGTTTTCTTACTCCAGTGTCAAATATACACCTTAAAAAACCCAAACTGTATACGATGTAAGTTCACAGTTTCATAGACAATTGTTTTTCTTTGAATATTGAATTCATAATTTTTAAATTACTAAAAAGGGGTAGCTAGGTGGCGCAGTGCATAGAGCACTGACCCTGAAGTCAGGAGGACCCGAGTTCAAATATGACCTCAGACACTAACCATGTGGCCTTGGGCAAGTCACTTAACCCCAATTGCCCTGCCCTCCCCCCTACAAAAAGCAAAAAAAACCCCAAAAACCTAAAACTAATAAAAATCCCCCCAAAAGTACTTTGAAAGTACCCCCTTTAAGGGATATGCTCATTACAAATCATTTTTATCTGTTCAGAAGAGCCAGGCAAAACTTGGTAAGCCTAGTTTTAAAGTAATCAAATCCCATCTTTTTGAGTTTCATGGTATTTAAGCATTAGATGCTGGAGTTTTTTCCTTAATTAAGACTGCCCTCCTCACTTGAATCTTTCCTGATTCTTTCTCCTAGTATGCATTAAAGAGATATGACTAAATTGTGTACCACAATTACTATTTTAACACTAGTCATCATAAAGGTCAAAGAAGCTAGTGATACCAAGTAGTGCTCTGATCAGTGCCATTAAGTGAGCAAAACTCTCAAGAAAAGTTTGCCATCAAGACCCAGCATGCCCATACTGTGCTCATTTCCCATTTGGTGGTATTCCTTCCTGCTCTATTGTTCCCAGTGCCCCGGTATTCTCTGCCACCAAAGTTTGCTCTCAGAAATGCAATCAACCATATCATTTACACTTTACTAAGATTTTCAATTTGTCTCCTCTCCCAAAGTTGTTACTTATATTTAAAACTTTGCCTCTAATTGTGGAACAAAAACTTTCTGTCACCCTTTAAAGAAATCCCCGGCATCAGCAGAAGATGGATTTGATGTTAAGTAGTCTATTTGGTGTCCCAAAAACTGAATGAGAAATTCTACAACCTCTTTTGAAACTTACATGTCCCATGCTGCCATGGTCTATCTGCAATCTGATTTGTTGAAATATATGCCATCTATGTTGCCATTTGCCTGTTAACAGAATTGTCACTCCTGGGATTTCTTCTCCCTTCTTCCCTCCCTCTCCCCACATTCATACACCCTGTACTGGGCCTTGGTCCCATAAGTTGGGAAATACAAGTCTATCTTAAAACCTTAAAAAAAAAAAAAAAAAAAAGGTGAATGAAGGCACCAGCCAGAGTGGGTGATGATGCCAATTTGGCTTTGTATCCCATCTTGGGATGGCCTGATTTGTTTGGATGAGCCAAATGTCAGGTCTAAAATGCATGTGAAGGAAGGGGATTATTCTAACCAGACTGCACAGTACATCGTCTCCCTCGTGCTGATCCCAAGTTAGTTTTGAAATAAACAGAAATCCATCCAGAGGAAGATTGACAAAGGAGAAAACAAATAATAGAGGGCAGATGGAAAATTCAAGGAGTGGGGTGGGGGGGACAGAATGGAGGGATGAGAACAGAATTGTGTTGTATGCTGGGGGTGGTGCTTCAGAATTATGTTTTCAGAGGATAAACTGAGTGGAATCTCATCTCTGAGGCCAAAAGATCACCATAGTAATGGTGAGGGTGTGTGTGTAACCAGTACTAGGGCCAACACAAACCTCTGGCCTTTTGCAGTGGGAATGGGCTCAGATGGGCTGGAGTGGGAAGGGGACAACATTTTGAAACAAAAAGGTCTTCCGACTTTCCTGAAATTGCAAACTCCCGAACCCCCTACTCCCCAGTTTTATGATCATCTGTGCAGAATAAAAGAAATGAATAATTGGCAGCCCACTGTAGAATGCTTCCTTCTCCATTTACACACCTGGAAAGAAACCCTCCCCTTTTTAGGAGATAACAGACCATGATCAGTTCACACCTGCCACCCACAATCTGGCTAGAGCAGAAGAACCCCAGGATTCTGGCAGCCCAGAAAAACATGTCCACAAAAAACTGAACTGGGGATGGCTCATCTACATCTAAGCTGAAGTTATGATGGAAGGCAAAATGGTGAAGTCATTCAAGTTTGACTTTACCCCTGGGTTTCCCTCTACCCCTTGTGTCCAAGCCCCACCCAAACTGACTATCCCTAGAATCACCCAGCCCCTGCAATTTCTCTCCCTCTCACATCAAAACTTACCTATCCTGTGTCTCAGTTCCTAAGAGATCTGTTCATCTTTCCAAAGTGGCAAAAAATTATCCTGTTAGTGTGCTAAAAGCTTAAGGTATTTCCTCATTAGACCTCTTTCCCCAATTTAATAAGTGTTTCATGGGAAGATAATACCTTTACCAGATGAGGATTCCACACACAATATCAAGGTAATAGGGGAATATTTTGGAACACAGTGACCCTTTTTGTGAACTGCCAAGCATAGCATGAAAGTAACTATTAAGTCACATAACCATAGACCCAGTGGCATTTAGGAGTTCCCCACCTTGCACTGATGCCCCTGTGACAAGCTGGGGCCTGTTTCTTTCCAAGGGTCAAACCATAAAAACTTCTTCCTACTACAGTATACAGTATAGCACAAGGCACCCATCACGTGGACCCCATAAGTGAATCAACCTCCTCCTTTTTTTCAACAAGTTTCAATTGGTAACTGGAACAACCTCATAATTTGGCCTATGATCTTATGATGAAATAAGAAGGACTAGGAATCCTAGCCCTGGAATAGTACTTCTCCAGATTCCATACCTCATGGCCATTCCCTACCTCTTCGCTAAGATGTGCCCAAAGTCACACAGCAAGGACATGTCAGAGGCAAAACTCTATCCACAGCTTCCTAGCTCTGAGGTTAGCTCTCCTTCTATTGCACCAAACCGCTTGTCATGTAATCTGAGAATGTATCTTTATTATTTCTGAATGTTTCAATCCTCAGTGTAAAAATGCTTGATAGCAAACAAATAGAAAATCAATTTTATTTTTACAGAAAATCACATTTTCTTGCATATATATGTCTGTATACATACATACATATATGTCATTATATATGTTTGTATACATAAATATATATTTTAAATCACCAACTGGAAAAAATAGGGCTATGTTTTATTTAAATCAAATTGGATACCTAATACAAGGCAGGTAGTGGTAATACATATACCAGCAAATGAGACTGCTATCCTGGCATCCAAGGGATTCTTCTCCAAGTAGAATAGCACATACAGGTACTGATAGGGAACATACCAAAAATCAAACACTCCTCCAAATAAGACTACATGTGGATGTGTGACAGATTTAAAAACACTTATCATTAAAGGCTCTCATTTAGGACATGTTTGTTCAAATTCCATGGGGCTTTATTTGTGGTATGTCAAATCCATCTCATGAGATGGGCAAGATCACAGCTGGGTCTTTTCCCCTTAAAAACAGTCAAAAAGCTGTGTTGTGTGGATATTGGCCAAATGAATCACTATGTAGAAACACATTCACAAAGATGTTGCCCAATTGTCAAGTCATTATTTTTTTTAAAACATTCAGTTTCTTGATTTAAAAGAAATATTCAGATGGATACAAGTAGGTAATCTTCTCTTGAGAGGCTCCAATAACATCAAAAAACCTTTCCTTCTCATCTATTCATATCCTACAGAATAGGTACTGCAGAAATGTTTCCTGAATAAATACGAGTGAAAGCCTTGTGGGAGGCAATGGGATGTGGTGGAAGAACATTAGATCTAAAGTCAGAGGACATGGGTTCAAAACCCAGCTCTTACCCTTGTTAGATCATAGGTAAATCATGACAACGTTGAGCTTTAGTTTCCTCATCTGTAAAATGAGAGGGCTGGACTCCCTAAAGCCCCTTCTAGCTATGAATCCTATAATTTTATAAATGAGTGAGTGCACCATTACTACAAAAGCTTTTCTAGATATTCAAGAAAATGGTTAAAACTATTGAAGTTTTTGTTGTCACATTCAGAAGTCTAAAGCCAAAATTTATAAATCAAAAACAACCTCCCCCCATTTCATGAGAAACATCATTGTTCCTCTGTAACATTTTGAGTCAAAACAAGCCAACTGATGAGTTATACCTTACACAACATATTTTTCCACCTTCCAAAGGCATTAGAAAGGGAGGTTTTCTGCCAAAGGCAATTGTAAACATATTGCCGAGAGCCTGGACACCTTATTTTTCAATACAGCAGGCTTCTTCCTTTGGCCTTTGCTAAAAAGTCAGCTTCCCAGAACTGCTAAGGACAGAGAGAACAGCAAAGCGATCCTGAAATCTCGGGTGAATGTGACCAACTGACATTGTCCTCCAAAATGTGACCAAATAGGAAGCACAAAAGTTCTCTAGGAACATCAGAAGGCCACCCAAATCTCTGGCATCACTGCAATGTTCCAATCACTGCCCCTCCTCAGCCTCCAGCCCAGAATTCTAGGTGAAGGTGCAGTAATTAATAAATCAGGAGGTACTAAGGCATATGGCAGAGGCTGCCCTGCGGAGCCAGGTAAGTTTATCTTTTTCACTCCAGTGCTCGATTCCAGTAGTGCAAGAAAGAGGGGGAGTTGCTGACACCTATGATGATCAACAACAGCAGATACAGGAGCATCATGAGAGCGAAGCAATGGTTAGAAATCCAGGAGGGCTGGCTCGAGACCCTGTGTGTAAAAAAACAAAAAGGGAAGCAGAGAAGGAGATAAAAACATTTTTTATAGCTATGCAATATTTTTTGGCCAAAAGGACCACTGTGATAAATTCCACTTACTAAGTGAGCCTCAAGGCTACACTTCTCTGTGCTCCTTCACCCAGAGAAATCTGGGGCGTACTGGCCCTGGCCCTGGAGCTGCTTTCAACAGTACATTTTCTAAATGTACAAAGACAGCAACAGCAATGATCTCATTCTTCTCTTACCTTTTTTGACCCATCTTTCTTTAAGCAAACCCCTGGTTTAATTTCTTGAAACAAAGGATATTCTAGCATCTGCTTAAGAGGAACAATCATCAGGATACTTGAGCAACTGTCTCCAGTTTTAAATGTCTACAGATACATAAGCTTGAGTCAGAGAAATAATACTTTGAGTCCAAGATACTGATCACTACTGGGCCTGCAGTGGGCACCCAGGGGTCCCTGTGTTTCTGAGCTTTGGGAGAAATAGGAAGAAGGCAAGGATAAGTAGGAAATCACAATAATTTTCTAAGGGAAAAAGTTGGTTTTTGTTTTTTTTAAACCACTAGATGAAGAAGCCACTAAGCAGGGTGGAGTCATTAGTGCTTCAGGCAACTCCAAGTCTTTAAACTTCTTCCTAAACTGGTTTCTGTCATTGCCCATACCACAGACATTCTGTCAAATAAAATCAATTTGCTGCTAAACGAACTCATTTTTCTTACCACACCTAAAGCAGTGAATCTTTTTCTTACCTCTTATGTTGTTTCTGAGAATAAACTAACAGATATTTTACTCGTAAAAGTTGGTTGTTGGTAACAACAAAGTATTTAGGTGGAACATCTCCCCCTTCACTATGTTTGGCTCTAGCTCTTTTTCGATCTATTTCTTCTGAATCTGAAAAAGAAGAAAACAACCAAAATATGAAAAACCAAGGAGAACTTTACTGAAGGTAAAAAATAATAAGCAGAAATGTACTCAGAAGCCCTGTTAGCTTTCAGAGTCACAGTATGGCCCAGTAATACCTGAAGATGCCCTTGGTGGGACTTAGAAATAAGTTGTAGGTATGAGTGGGGAGAAGTTAAAAAGCAGGAAGAGCTGAAAAAGAAATCAGAAAGCAAGACATGAGAAAGGATAAAAGAGATGGTTTTAGAGAAGCCTCAAAAGACTTGAATGAACTGATGTAGAGTGAAGTGAGCAGAACTAGGGAAACATTCTAAACTATAACAATACTGTAAAGACAAACAATTTTGAACAATGTAAGAACTCTGATTGATACAATGCCCAACTAAGAATCCAGAGGACTGATGAAGCATGCTAACCATCTCTTGATAGACAGATCATGAATTCAAGGTACAAAATGAGAAATATTTTTTGGACATGGGCAATGTGTTTTGCTTGGCTATTTTTATGAGAGTTTTCTCTCTCTCTCCCTCTCTCTCTCTCTCTCTCTCTCTCTCTCTCTCTCTCTCTCTCACACACACACACACACACACACACACACACAATGGGGAGGGCACAGCTAAGAGGAAGATAAAATAGATTTTTTTATTAACTGAAAAATCAAATTAAACCATCAGAGAGAAAGAGAGAGAGCATCATAGGGAAACAGCAAAAAAAAAAGACATAAAAAGGCACGGTCATGGTTGAGGTCAAAGGAGATAAACAGGTAGGATGAGGGAAAACAAAAATGGAGATGTCAGAAAAGAGATAGTATGAACTAAAAATGACACTGATACCATAAAGTGCCAAAAACTGAAACTTGATTTAAAAGAAGTATTTTTTACCATCACCCCAACTGCAATGCTACTGAAAGATTTGATTAATTTATGTCTTTGTATTCCCAGTATCCAGCATGAGGCCTGGCACCTACAAGAACCTTAATAAATAGTTGTTAATTTTTGTCTATAAAATTGGCATTTTTATATTTTAGCCCAAGGTGATAACTTTCTAAGGTAGCTATTTATTTTCTGTTCTTGAAACAATTCCAGCCTACTGACAGTACTGCAAAGCTAAGAGCGGATGTGGATGCGTGAGTGCAGAAACTGAAATGGTTGTTTTGATGTTTAACTGTCATGGTTTGCAATCTCTCCAAGAATTATAAATGCAACTATTCCGTGCTGTATGGTTGGGGTGAGTGGTGTCAGACATCGGTCTATTCTTTGGTATGCCAGTTGTTTTAGATTAACACAATGGAACAGACAGCATTTCTGGGCACTCTTTTCTCAATGGACCAAATAGGCTCATTCGCAGAGAACAGAATGATTGCACTTTATCCATTACTGGTTTTGTGGAGCAATTTACTAACATATTAGTAGCTATGAAATCTTGGAGGTAAACAATAACACGGTTCACAAATACTCAGAGTGAGAGAAGATACAATTAACTACTTAGTATGGTAGACAACCCTGGGTTTAAATCCAATATACCTACGTGACTACTGTTCTTCTTACAACTGAATTTCTGGCATGAACCTGTTCCCATGACTACCTTTGAGACTGTAGAGCTTTTAGGCAGCCTGGCAAGAGAGATCCTGAATTACAGCTCCTCTGCTTCATACAGCCACCTTCATATATCAAACTTCGCCTATTCTGAGAAGCCCTCCCTGATCTCTCCCAGGCCACAATAATCTCTCCCTCCTCTGAACACCTACGACCCTTTGTACCAATAATTTATGGCTGGTT
The DNA here is from genome assembly GCA_028646515.1 of Pseudochirops corinnae. Taxonomy (NCBI): domain Eukaryota; kingdom Metazoa; phylum Chordata; class Mammalia; order Diprotodontia; family Pseudocheiridae; genus Pseudochirops; species Pseudochirops corinnae. The sequence continues at coordinate 10,565 of JAQQSV010012268.1, forward strand.
ATACTGTTGTTTATTTTTTTCCCTGTATTATGTCTTATCTCCCATTGAGGCTCTAAGCTCTTCAATGGCAAGGAATGTGTCATCGCTTTCTTTGTATCCTTGACCTTACCTGGCACTATATCTTGTACATAGTAAGCATCCCATAAACACCTACAGACTAACTACCTACTCTGAGCTCTTGTGTAGTCTGTAGATGAGTGGGCTTTGGCCCAAAGTCACAGGCCCTAGCTTTGGCCAGTGCTGTCTGCTTACCTTTTTTCTTGGTTTGGCATTTGACATCCGGATGGTCGATGATCTCACACAGTGCCACACAACTTAGGATAGGACCCAAAAGGCTGTGCTGCCACCCCATACCGTGAGGACTGTAAAGAAGAGCCAGGCTTAAGTCACTGGTAAGGTAGGTCCCTTCACCAAACAAGGATGTCTAGAAGGGCAGAGTCAAATAAAAAAAGAAACACACCTGATTGAATCAAAGTCTAGAGGCGTAGGACACATCTTTCTCTAAAAGATAATTTTAAGAGACCTCTCACAAAAACTGTTAAGGTCCACGTTCCCTGGCAAAAGAGTTAATGAAAAGGATCCTTGTCACAATCATACAGTAATTATTAAATATTATATTATTATTCATAAAATTCTAAGAAGTTGGTTACCATTTGTTTATGTGTTAAATCAGAAAAGAGACGTTCAAAGAAGCTAAATAATGTGCCTACCCCCAAATATACCAAATGAGCAATAAAACTGGAATTAAAGTGAATGAGTTAGCTACTCTGATCAAGACCATGACCCAAGATAATTCCAAAGGACTTATATGAAAAATGCTCCCTATCTCCAAAGAAAGAATGATGGAGTCTGAATGCATACTGAAGGATACTTTTTTTTATTTTGTTTTTTTCTTACTCTGTGTTTTCTTTTACAACATGACTAATGACTTTTACAACATGACTGCACATGTATAACCCATATCAAATTGCTTGCCTTCTCAATGAGGGGGAAGGAGGGGCAGTGAGGAAGAGAATTTAGAACTCAAAATTTTTTTAAAAATCGAATGTTAAAAATTGTCTTACATGTAATTGGAAAAAACATCTTTTTAAAAAGAGTGTAATTAATGTCCCTTTATTAGAAATTGTCTTTGCATTATTTTATAGAGCTAGAAAAAACAATAACAAAATTTATCTGGAAGAACATAGGTCCAGAATATCAAGGGAATTAATAAAAAAAAAATGCAAGGGAAAGTGGCCTAGCTGTACCAGATCTTAAATTGTATTTAAGAAAGCAGCAATCATCAAAACTACTTAGTACTGTTTAAGAAACAGAGTAGTAGATCAGTGAAATAGGTTACATACATAAGACACAAAAGTCAATGACTATAGTAATCTACTATTTGATAAATCTAAAGATTCCAGATTCTTGGATAAGAACTCACTATTTAACAAAAACTACTGAGAAAATTGGAAAATAGTATAGCAGAAACTAGGCATATACCAATATCTTACACCCTATATATACCAAGATAAAGTCAAAATGAGTACATGGTTTAGATATAAAGACTGATCCTATAAGCAAACAAGGAGAGCAAGGAATAGTTTACCTGTCAGATTTTTGGAGAAGGGAAGACTTTATGATCAAACAAGAGATAGGGAACATTATAAAATGCAAAATGATTTTGATTACATTAAATTGAAAAGTTTTTGCAAAAACAAAGTCAATGCAACCAGATTAGAAGAGAAACAAAAAGCTGGGAAATAATTTTTAGAGCCAGTGTCTCTGATAAAGGCCTCATTTCTTTTTCTTTTTTCTTTTTTAATTGATTTGTTTATTTACTGTTAGTTTACAAGATTCAGTTCCAGATTCCCTTGAGTTTCAAATTTTCTCCCCTCTCTCTCCCCACCCCCCGGACTGATGGCAGCATGCAGTCAAGTATAGAATCTGCAAATACTTTCACGTTGGACATTAGTCTGGTTGTATAGAAGGGTTGTAACCAATCAAGTGAACGATGGGAAAAAGGAAACAAAACCAAACATGGAAAAGAGCGATAGCATGTAGGTTGCTTCAGTCTCCATTTAAACTCTGTTCTTTCTAGATCTTTCTCTGAATGTAGGTAATTCCTTCCATCCTGAGACTTGTAGAGTTGTCTTATAGCTCTGCATTGCTGAGAAGAGTACAGTTTATCAAGGTTGGTCATCACACATACGATGTGTCTGTGATTGTGTACACATTTCTCCTGGTTCTGCTCTTCTCACTTA
>JAQQSV010012269.1:0-12806 GCA_028646515.1 Pseudochirops corinnae
GATTGCACGCCACCATGGGGGGAGGGGGGAAGGGAGGGGAGAAAATCTGAAACCCAAGTGATTGTGGAACTGAATCTTGTAAATTAAAAGTAAATGAGTAAATAAAAAATAAATTAAAAAAAAATAAAAAAAAAATTAAAAGGGTTGGCAAATTAGATTCTTGATTTTCAATAGACTCAATCTATTTGGTATGAACATTAAATTCAAAATAATTTCTTTCATTGAGTCAAATATTTTCAAGTCAATGTAAGTTAGGTATTTTTCACTAAAAAAAAATAGCTCCCTTGAGCAGCCTAACTCAGGAAGAAATGCAATATCATTATGTGATAAGACATGAGTTTAAACCATCACCTCTGAAAAGAAAATCAGTTACAGACATTTTTGCTTCAAGCTGGAAAGTGAACTTGAGAACAAAATTTTCTAACCAAAAGAAAAAAATGAAGCCTTGAATTTTCCTATACCTTTCCATGAGCTTAAGAACAATATAGGGCAATAGTTGAAATCGTGAGGAGAGAAAAAAGTGTTTTCATATGGTTCACATGGCTTGGCTCTTTATGCCCTCTCCTGCTACTAGTCACAGATTTAGCGTTAGAAGGGATCATTTAGATCACTGAGTCCAACTTCATAGATGAAGAAACTGAGACTGCAAGGGATGAAGTGACTTACTTTAAGGTCACAGAAGCAGAAACTCAGTTGACATTCAAACCTAGATATCAAAACACTGGTTAATCCCTTTTATGATTATCTACAGTAATGGCTAGAGTGCCACCTTACACTTAGGGAGACCTCAGTTTAATCTCTGCCTCAGAACCTCTGCAACCCTGGGCAAGTCACCTCATCTCCCTAAGCCTCAGTTTCCTGGTCTGGAAAATGGGAACAATAAAGACACCTACCCCACAAGATTGGTATGAGGATCAAGTGAGAAAATGTGGGTAAAACACTTTTCAAACCTTAAAGCACCATATAGATGTCAGTTATTGTTGCTGCTGCTGCTGCTGCTGCTGCTGCTGTGCTAGTACCACTAGGTAAGGGTGATATCTTAGTATTACTAGCCATCAAGCAGTCTTTTCTCTATACCAGTATTTTTGCCCTTAAAGATGCATTTCAACTCATGTTTCTCCTCTAGACTTCTCTTTTATGACCAAAGACATAACACATTTATTCACATATGAGTTGCCATAAAGCGTGGGTCTCACATCCTATAACTTTCCTACCACATTTTCCCTCTTCAGCCCTTCTCCTACATTCACTTCAGTTTTTGTAGACCAGAAAAATCTCCACATTATGATTTGTCCACTTTTGGGGTTTTCTTGGAGAGATACCAAAGTGGTTTGCTTTTCCTTCTCCAGCTCATTTACATATGGAGAAACTGAGGCAAACAGATTAAGTGACTTGCAAGGGGTCACTCAGCTAGTGTCAGGTTTGAACTCAAGAAGAGGAGTTTTTCTGACTTCAGAACCAGCACTCTTATCTACCACACCACCTACCTGCCTAGTCAATATTGATGACTATAAAGAAACTATTTTTTGTCTCTATATTAAGCTTTTGTTAAGCTCTGTTTAAAAATTTTTAAGCTAAAAATTTAAATCCATTGACATTTTTATTACTTCAAACTTTTAAATAAAACTCAGATGTCCCTAAAACTGTATGACAAAGGATAAGGGACCAGTAAGTATAAGACAGAAAAGTTCTTGTCAGATTAAATTTGAAACATACTCTACTTTAAAATAATGCTATTATTATAGCAGTTTTTTTTACCAATAAATATTTGCATGAGTATTATAGTGTATATTGTGTGTAAATAGTATATATTTAAGTGAATATATAGTATATGGTTAAAATTTATTTATATGCTATTGTATGTACTGTAATGAAATCTTACTTTTATCTGAATGAAATATGAACCAAGAAAATGATTTGCATATACTATGTTCTGAAAAGTGGCAAGAAGCACAACATTTTTAAGGAGAGGGAGTTGTTTCTACATAAAATTTGGAAAACACTACATTAAGCTATTGTTGTTTATCCTTCATTTTTGAAGAAGACCAATGACATCACAGGTGATGTTTTGTCTTGTGCCTGAATTGGATGTAAATGAGGCAGAACTGTGGAAAGTCATCAGCCTTACTCTCTTCCTGAGGCACCAAAACCCAGTGGCAAGACAAAAGTCAAGATGATTGGCAATGACCTGCTATGCAGTGGATAACCTTGGCATCTTCTGTGTCTGACTAAGCTCTAAGCACTCCACAGAGCCTGCTTCAGCTGCCTCATGACTATTGAAACAAATTGTTCTCACCTGCCCATTCCATTAGGGAAAGTCTTCACATGCTGAGGTAAACACCCTCCTATATGATGGGATATAAGCCTGTTGGTTACCTTCAAGCCAATTTAGCCCATCTGCTGAGGTAGTTTTTCTGGGGCATGGCTGCTGCTGCTGTATGTAGCACATGCTACAGCTTCTTGGGACAATTGTAGTCCATAAATGACATTAAGAAAAATCAAGTAAAAGCAAGTATAAAGGCAACAGAAACAGTTAAAGTAGAGAAAATACAGAAACACAAAGAAAAAAACTAAATCCAAAAAATATAATGAACTATATTTTTCATTGGAATTCACAAGTGATGTTATCATTGATGGAAAATAAAGACCACTGTGTCTGTTTTTTATGAATATTTTAGCTGAAAATTACATGGAAGCTAATAACCTGAAAGGACATCTCAAAAGTATACATGAAGACAGGCCAAAATTATGATTTTTTGAGATAAAAATTTAACAATCAAAACCATACTTTTCAAAAAATCAGTCATCAAATATGATATTACAGAGGTTGGAGGAGCTAGAATTAAAACCAAGAATCACCTTCCCAGCAAAAATGAGTATAATACTTCAGGGGAAAAATGGACATTCAATGAAATAGAGGACTTTCAAGCATTCTTGATGTAAAGATCAGAGCTCAAGAGAAAATTTGACTTTCAAATACAAGAATCAAGAAAAGCATGAAAAGGTAAACAGGAAAGAGAAATCATAAAGGATTTATTAAAGTTGAACTGTTTACATTCCTACTTGGAGAGATGGTATTTGTAACTCATGAGACCTTTCTCAGTATTAAGGTAGTTGGAGGAAATAGATAAATAAGTAGATAGACAGATAGATATATAGACAGACAGATGGCACAGGATGAGTTAAGTATGAAGGGGTGATATATAAAAAATAAAATTAAGGGGTGAGATAGGAATATATTAGGAGAAGGAGAAAGGGAGAGATAGAATGAGGTAAATCATGTCACATAAAAGAGGCAAGAAAAAGGTTTCACAATGGAGTGAAAGAGAGAAGAGGTGAGAGGGAATAATTGAACCTTACTCTCATCAGATTTGGCTTAAGGAGGGAATAACATACATACTCAATTGGGTATCTTATAACTACAGGGAAGTAAGGGGGGGAAGGAGATAAAGGGCTGGGATGATAGATGGGAAGGCAGATTGGGGGAGGGGTAGTCAAAAGCAAACAATTTTGAAAAGGGACAGGGTCAAAAGAGAAAAGAGAATAAGTGGGGGACAGGATGGGATGGAGAGAAATATAGTCAGTCTTTCACAACATGACTAAAATGGAAGTGTTTTGCATAACTACACGTGTATAACCTATATTGAGTTGCTTGCCTTCTCAATGAGGGTAGGTGGGGAGGGAAGAAAGGAGAGAATTTGTAACTCAAAGTTTTAAAAACAAATGTAAAAAAATTGTTTTTACATACAACTGGGAAATAAGATATACAGGCAATGGAGTAGAGAACTGTATCTTGCCCTACAAGAAAATAAGGGGTAAGAGGACAAGAGGTAGGGCATGATAGAAGAGAGGGCAGACTGGGGGAAGAGGTAATCAGAATACACACCATCTTGAGGTTGGGGGAGAGATGAGGAGAAAATTTGGAACTCAAAATCTTGTAGACACGAACGTTAAAACTAAAAATGAATAAATTAATTTAAATTAAAAATAAACAAAATCAACCATCAAACTTTTTTACATCAAATGGACTGTTTGCATAATATAAAGTTGCTTCCAGAATTGCCAAGTACTGAAAGAATCATTCAACAGGAAAAACACTGATGCTGCCTACAGTTATTGACATATTCAAAATGTTTGACAAATCATATGCGAAGCAACTTCAAATGGTTCCACTCACAAATAACAAATCAGAAAGGAAAATTGCCCATATGTCTAAAGAGCATATAAGAAAATCAAATCTTCCTACTTTACATTGTAGGTGCATAAAGCAACAAATATACATAAAGATGTTAATTCAATTATATAGGTATATAGTCTGTAGAAACTGATGTTAAAGAAGATTTGTTGCTTTGAAAACATATTGATCACATTCAACAGCAAGGGGAAACTTTCGATATAATTGACAGATTTTTAAAGGGAAAATTATATAATGTGAGAGAATTGTCATGGATTTCACTGAAAGCTCAATTATTGTAAGGTCAAAATATAGATCTATGAGAACTATCTAAAATGTTCCCCTTTCTGCTATTTGGATATATTACATGATTTTCAGATGATCATTTAGAAATATGAATGAGTAGCTACATATAATTTTTTGGGTTTTTTTGTTACCAGAATAATTAACCATATCAAAAATACTCCATTAAAAAGAAGGTTCTTTGTAAAAGTGTGTGATGATATGGGGGTCAAGGAATGATAGTCCATTAAAAAATTATCATTACTAATATAAGGGGTTAGGTGCATGGAGAGAAGTTTGGCCAATGAAAGTTGTGTTCTCAAAATCCATTGTCTCAAAACATTTTATGTGTCAAAGTACTTCAAAAGGTGTTTGAGCTAAAAAAAAAAAAAAATTCACTATTTTTCTTAGTGATAATAATCAAATGAAACGAATTCATTTGACAAGAAAATTCCTCCTGAAATTTGTAAATTTGGTGAAAAAAAATCCACTCTAAATAAATCTGTGCCAAGTCCTCAAATTCATTTATCCAGAAAGACAGATGAGCATTTATATAAGAAACTGAGTTTTTTTATGATACATTTATGAAACTACTGTTCTGATGTTTCCCAATTTAAAAAATAGCTATGCTGTAAAAATAGAAAAGAAGAGACTTCTTTAGTAATTAATCACTTAGCAAGTTTACAGAAGGATTCTTATTATAAGGATCTGTATATTTCTAAATATGAATGAATAAGGAATCACTTGGTCTGGCTCCATTTGAATAAAAAAGGTTATTATATTTTCTAATGGTAATATATTTTTAAAATATTTGAACCTGAAAATCATACTGTTTCAACTGCAGGTGAACAAAGAGTTCTCTAATTTTTCAAAGTTATACAAATTGTATTTCTATTTGTAATATTTTATTTTGTGAAATGGGTTTTTCTGGCTAATGCAGAAATTTGTTTGCTTGACCTATTCATGTTTGTTACAGGGGTTTTGTTTTGCTTTCATTCTCAAAAGAGAAGGCAGATTTTTGTTGGTTGAAAAAAAATAAAACATGACTTAAAAAAATTTTAAATGAGGTTTTTACTATAGCTTTTATAAAACAAAGTATTGATCTTGATTAGTGGTTAAAATACTAAAAAATAGCAAAATCATTGATGATATCATATATTGAGAAACTTTGCAAAAAGCTAAGTTCCTCTATTACATAGTATTATTATTATGGTTATTATTTTTACAAATTATAGATATGGCCATCTTGTAGGATTTATCAACAAGTAGATATCTGCGTATTTTATTATGTTTAAATTTGTTTGTATCTTGTAAATATTGTAATGAAGTCATTAAGGGAAAAGAGATAAAGGATTCAGATTTATGGCTGTTGAGATCTAGTGAAGAAGGTACCAAACTATACCACAATATTTCACAATGTCATACCTCTAAAGTACAACCCCCTCACCCCCATTTCACAGATGAGGAAACAGGCACAGAGAGTGAATTGCCCAGGGTCAGATAGCTAGTAAATGCCTCACATAGGATTTGAATCCAGGTCTTCCTGCGCCTAAGTCTAGAGCCCAATAATGCTTCATTTATTTTTTCAAATCCTAATGTAATTTCAATATCTTTGAAATATAATTATTTGTAATACTGGTTAATGTTTAAGTTTTGTTGTTTTAATAAGTCTATTTATCATACTTTCAAAGGATAATTGAGTAGAAAAGTGTGCTAGGTGGCACAGGGTCTAGAGTCAGGACGACCTGAGTTCAAATGTGACCTCAGGTACTTATGAACTGTATCATACTGATTAAGTCACTTAAGCTCCACCTGCCTTAATTTTCTCAGCTGTAAAATGGGGATTTTAGCAACACGTACCTTGCAGGGTTGTTGTGAGGATCAATAGCAATGATATTTGTAAAGTGCTTAGAATAGTGTCTGGCCAAGCATTAGAGCTTACTAAAAGCCTATTCCCTTTCTCCTTCTCCCTTGTGAGCCAAATCTGTGACTGTAACGTAATAACCAAGCAACACCACTTACCTAATAAAGACAAAGTTCCTCGAAGGCAATGATCAGTTTTTTCAGGGGTTGACTCGAAAGTGGTTTTCAATAAAGTGACAATAAAAATTAATCCATTACAGTTAGATGGTGCAGTGGATAGAGTCAGGAAGAATCACCTTCCTGAGTTCAAATCTGGCCTCAGACACTTACTAGCTGTGTGACCTTGGGCAAGTCACTTAACCCTGTTTGTCTCAATTCCTCATCTGTAAAAAGCTGGAGAAGGAAGTGGCCAACCTCTCCATTATTTTTACCAAGAAAACCCCAAATGAGGTCATAAAGAGCCAGATACAACTGAAATGACTCAACAACATTGTTAAGAAATGCCCATCAGGGGGCGGCAAGGTGGTGCAGTGAATAGAGCACTGGCCCTAGAGTCAGGAGGCCCTGAGTTCAAATCCAGCCTTAAGACTTAGTAGCTGTGTGACCTTGAGCAAGTCACTTAACCCCAACTGCCCTGCCTTTCCCCCTCCAAAAAGGAAAAAAAAAGGAAATTCCCATCAGCTACTACTTCTACTAGATTGATAGCTACACTACTAAGAAAGTATCATTGCCCCCTAACCCTTTGAGTTCCTTTTCCCCCCACCTATATGCTATATAGATCCTCAACTTGAAAGCACCCTTCTGTTGTAAAAACCAAGGAAGGCCATATAGAATGTTAAGCGTGGACCTCCCTCAGCTTAACTGGAACCTCTTCGAAGACACCATCCTGCCAATATTTTAAAGGGAGTTTTATGCGACCAATTTGAATTTACCACAGAGACTCATCTGAAAAGCACAAGCAGTATGTGATTTTTATTCTGCCCGTTAATATTTACTTTTCAAAATTATATTTCAGGGGAAAAGAACTGCATAATTTGAAGCTGATTAAAAAGGACAATTTTGTATTCACACAACCTCGATGCAAAAGCAAAGAAAATATTCTCAGCTCTTTGAAAAGTCCTAGTCTGCCAAGGGCAAAAACACATGAGCGAAACTAAACCAACTAAGGAAGGAGGAAACAGCCACTGTAATAACCATGCTTATCTGTCTGCTCAATAAAGCTAAAAATGTCAAGGAAGGAGGAACCTGAAATCAATTCAACACACACACAGACACACAGACACACAGACACACACACACACACACGCACACACACACAGACACACACACACGCGCACACACACTCACACGCACACTTTAAAAAACAGGCTAACTAGTGACAGAATTAGGAAATAAATGTTGGTCTTATATATTCTTTCAACCTTCCCTTGGATCTCCCCAGACTTTTTTTTAATTAAATTTTTTGTTTATTTTTAGTTTATATCATTCATGTCCATAACATTTTGAGTTACAAATTTTCTCCCTGTCTTTCCCCTACCCACCATCCCAAAACAGCAATCCCACTGTATACCCTTCCTGCAATATGGTCTCTCCTATATCCTCCCCCATCACCCCTCTGACTTTCAGGTAGGGCAAGATGGATCTCCCTACCCCAGTACCTGTATATCTTATTTCCCAGTTGCATAATAATAATAATAATAATAATAATATTTCTGACTTTTTTTTAGCATCCTCTTTAAAGTACCCAACACATCCTCTCTTTCCTAAGACCCTCTCCTGAGCTCCTCCCGGACAAAATCCATGCTCCTCCCTGTCCTCACCACCACCCTGCAATCATAATTGTCAGTCCTATGTCCCATTCCTTTGAGTCTCTCATTATCTAACCAGATTCACTCATTCAGTCAATATTTACTAGGGACCTAGTTTCTGCACAGCACAGATAGCTATGATATACAATATTATATAATTAGTACAATAGAACTGGAAAATCATTTTAGATCTCAGGTATGGTCAATATATTGATTTGTTTTTCCAGAAGAACATATGTTTTAACAGGGAGGGCGTCTACTTGGAAGGGGAAAGGTGGATTAAATGTGGAAAAAAAACAAGAATAAAGCATTTTTTAAATTACACAAGATGGAAACCCAAGAAATTATGGAAAAGGACCACGAATAGAGCAAATTCATTAGTACTTTACTAAACCTCATGAATTTGTACATATTTCTTTTTTTTTAAAGTAAATTTACAAATGTTTAATGTGAAGGTATTTGTAGAACCCATATTGGATTGCATGCTGCCATAGGGGGAGGGTTGGCGGAGAGGGAGGGGAAGAAAAGTTGGAACTCAAAAGCTTGTAGAACTGAATGTTGTAAACTAAAAGTAAATAAATAGATACAATTTTTAAAAAATGAAAAAAATAAATATACAGAATAGTTCAGTCCCATATAATCCTCTCTCCTGTTCTTTGTATATTGACATGTTTGTGTTTGTGAATGACCATTAAAATCACAATAAAAAAGAAAAGAGAAAAGGGAAGTATCTTAGACTTCACCAGGTCCAATGCCCATGTTTACTGATCTTAAAAAAAAATGAGTTTCACAGATATTTGATAACTCGTTCAAGGTTACACAGCTACTAAGTAACACAGATGTGGCTAGAACCCAAATCTCCCTATTTCCAATGCAGGATTTTTCAGCCATACCCTATCTCATTTAATTGGACAAAGCTTCCATTTCTTCATGTGGGAAATGAGAAGAATAATGCCAGTATTGGTTATATTAATAATACGCTTGCATATCCAGGCATCGCCTCCCTGATGTTCATGGTCCTCTTCAAGAATTAAGGATGAACAGCAGCAATATGAATCCTAACAATGAGAGCTAACCTTTATATGGTATTTACCATGAGCCAGGCACTGTGCTAAGTGCTTTCCAAATACTATTTCATTTGATTCTCACAACAACCCCAGGAGGTAGGTGCTGTCTTGTCCCATTTTACAGATGATGAACCATGAGGCAAACAGAAGTTAAGTGGCTTGCCCAAGGTCACACGGTTAGTAAGTATCTGAGGTAAAATTTAAACTCAGTTCTTCCTGACTGCCTTGAGTCCCCTAGCTGCCTATTAGGATTGTTATGGAATTAAAAGTACTTTACAAATGGAAAGTATTATTATTATTACTGGTATTACTATTTTTATGGGACCTTGCACACAGTAAGTACTCCAAGATTTGTTGGATGAATGAATCAATGAGTGAATGAATACACTATTATCCTGCAACATTTTAAATAATTTGCTATATCATTTTAAATGCTACATACGTTAAATATAGAAAACACGTAATAGAATTTTCATGTCAAAAGTGATGTAAAAGACATAGAATAGTAGATTCAGAGCTGGAAAGGACCTCAGAGACCATTGACTCTAACCCCCTGCTTTTACAGATTTGGAAACTGAGGTCCAGAGAAGTCAGTTGACTTGCCCAGGATCATATCTGAGGCAGAATTTGAACCCACTTCCTCCTGACTTGCCCCCTACTCTGCTGCATGCTTTTTGTCCATTACTCCATGTTGTCCAGAATAAGAAATGATTTAGTTATGAAACAAGAATGAGACACAGATAGCCATAGCACCATGTCGGAAATTCCAAGATATCAAAATAACTAGAGATCTCCAACATGTGTTATTGATCCTTTATGGAGGATTTATGGGAAGACAGACACAAACTGCCCAGGATGGCAAGATGTGGAATGCTTGTGACAAGCAGAGATGGAGGGAGTATACAAATCTGATTTATGCACAGCTTCAAGAATATATTCATTACATAAATAAGGTATACTTGTTTATAACAGTACACATAATTAAAAAGAAAAACAATAGTGAAGGAAGAGGCTGGAAATTTGAATCCCAGATATTTTCACATTTTTCAACTTGAGATTTTCTTAGTATTTTTTCCAAATTCTTAAGGCTCTTGAATCATCATGCTCCCAAAAGTCACAGCTTCTGGTGATTGGAAATAAAATCTGTTGATAACAAGCAATTGGAGAGGTGCTAGAGAAGAAAACAATTCTGAAAGCAAAGTAGATTATTCCCACTTCCCATGTGTTTTGATGAACAAAAATAAAACCAGCCGTTATTAGGCATTCTGTCCTTAGATTCTTTCCTTGTTATCTCAAAAACAAAGATAGGAGAAGTAAAATCCATTTAAACCCAAGTTTATGAAATGCCTTTCCCTGTTCAGGTATCTTCATCAGTCATTCACTGGCAACTACAACCTAAGATCCACATCTAGATTCTAGGGGACCAATTACAAGTAGATAATGTAAGGATGTTGTGAGATTTTTTGTTTGTTTTGGTTTTAGAGAGGATAGGGTGGAATAAGACTATGTTAGGTTAAATCTATATTTTATGTATATTGAGTATTCCTTTTCACCTTTCTCTCAGTCCCTTGAAAAAGTAAACTATTGGGGCAGCTGGGTTGTTAGTGGATAGAACGCTGACTGTGGAGTCAATAAGACCTGAGTTCAAATTTGACCTCAGACACTTACTAGTTATGTGACCCTGGACAAGTCACTTAACCCTGATTGCCTCCCCCTGAAAAAGTAAACTATTTATAACTTTCTTTAAAAGTTTGGAATATTTCTGAGATAGTGACAAGATCAACTGGAGTCAAGAGAAGTCCATTCAAAAATATTTTTTCAATACACAGACCTAGGCATTAAAAGAGCATACCACAGGTACAAAATTATAAGAGATTTGGATTTTATTGGATCAGGGAATTTTCTGACATGATTATGTAAAAGGAAAGCTTCCAAAGTAGAAACAGAGATATATTTCTTTTCACCTATCATATGAAGCCCTTAGAAACACAAAACCACTTGTTTACTCCAAAGAGATAAAAGAAAGAGGAAAAGGTCTTACATGTACAAAAATATTTATAATAGTTCTTCTTGTAGTGATAAAAAAAAAAAACCGGAAACTAAGGGGATAGCAGCCACCATCGGAAAATAGCTAAACATGGGCTATGAGAAGTGAAAAAAAAAAAAGACAGTTTCAGAAAAACATGGGAAGACTTTTGTGAACTGATGCAGAGTAAAGTGAGTGGATCAAAAGAACAATTTATAAATATTGTTAAAATGAAAATTTTTTAAAAGATTTAACTCTGATCAATACAATGATCTACCATGATTACAAAGGACTAATGATGAAAAATGCTGCCCATCTACTGACACAGAAATGATGAACTAATATGCAGAATAACAAATTCAGTTTTGGGCATGGCTGATGAGTGAATTTGGTTTATTTAACTACACTTCTATGATACAAGAGTTTTGCATTTTTCCAAGGTTTTTTTTTTTTTGAAGTGGTGTTGAAAGGAAGGAGAAAAAATAATTTAAAAAAGAATAAATGTAAAATCAATGATGTTTTAAAGAATCAATCAATAATTATTCATTAAAAATGTACTATATGGGGGGGGAGGGCAGAGCCAAGATGAAGGCATAGGAGCAGCAAGGTACTGCAGCTCCCACATAGCCACCTCAAATACCCATAAAATGACTCTAAACAAACTTTAGGGCTCTAAAACTCACACAAATACACCTCCTGCTGAAGGCAGTTTGGCAGGAAGAGATCATTTCAGCACTGAGAGCCAAAACCAGCCCAGCCTGAAACCTCAACTTGGCCCCAGATGGAGGGGGGTAAGTGGGGGGTGGCCAGGACAAGCTGCAGCTGGAGCTTCAGGAGAGTGGATCAGTGGCAGCTGTGGCAGTTTCCAGAATTATCAAGCCATAAGAAACAAGGACTGAGTGAAAGGTCAGTGGATCTCAGCTAAACTTGGGGGAGAAAAGTGGTCTGGCCAAACTGCCTCCAGGGCAAGGAAGTGGCAGAAGTGTGGCCCTGCAGCCACCTCCTCATAGCTGCTTAAGAGCTCCCAGCCTGCAGACTGCAGGGGGGCCAAGCGATCATTCAGAGGCCAAGTGCTCTTGTGTTGACTGGCCTGGATCCTGACAGTGGTCTTGGGTGATGGTCCTGGGGTGCATTTTCAGTGAGCTAAAGCTGGTGGGGGCTGCAAAAAAACTACAGCCCCCTAATAGCTCTGGCAGCTGGGAAAACGCCAGCTATTTGGGACAGAGCTTTCCCCTCTGGAAGGAGAGTTCCACAGAGCTAAAAAATCATTGACTGGCCATCATGAACAGGCAAAGAAAGCAAAGTAAGAATAGCAACCAAACTCTAGATTCCTTCTTTGGGGACAAGAAGGATCAAAGCATACAATGGGAGGAAGACAACACAGTCAGAACTCCCACACCAAAAGCTTCCAAGAAACATGAAGACTTCCTAAAAGCCATAGAGGAGCTTAAGAAGAATTTCGAAAACCAAATGAGAAAAGTAGAGGAAAAATTGGGAAGAGAAATAAAACTGATGCAAGAAAATCATGAAAAGAGAGTCAACAATCTGACTGAAGAAAATAACACCTTAAAAACAGATTAATTCAA
>JAQQSV010012270.1:0-12806 GCA_028646515.1 Pseudochirops corinnae
GATTGAGAGGAGACAGGGAGAGACAGAATGGGGTTGAACATCTCATGGAAGAGGCAAAAAATGATTGTTACAATAGAGGGGGAGAACAGGAAGCAAAAGGGAAAGAGTCAACCTTACTCTCACTGAACTTGGTTTAGGGAAGGAATGACATAAACTCTAAACTTGGCATCTTGCCACACAGGAAAATAGGGGAAATGGAGACAAGAGGTGGGATGATGGAAGGGAGGGCAGAGTGGGAGGGAGGGTTGATGGAAGTGCACACTTCTGTCGAGGGACAGGGATGGCTACAAGGTAGAGAGTGGAATGGGGGGGGCGGGTTAGGAAGGAGGGACATGTAAACAGTCTCTCACAATATGCCCACTGTGGAGAGGTTCTGGGTAATTACACATGTACAGCCTGTACTTGATTACTTGTTCTTCCAGTGGGGGTGGGTGACAAGAGAGGATGAGAAAGGATCTAGAACTTAAAGCTCTATAATCAAATGTTAAAAATATATATGTGTACATATATATATATATACATATGTATATATACATATATATATATATGTATACAATTATTATTATTATTAACTACATCCAATTGGAACTTAAGATACACAGGCACTGTGGTAGGAAGATCTATCTTGCCCTGCCGGAAAGTCAGAGGGGTAATGGGTGAGGACATAGGAGAGAATAGATTGGGAGAGGGGTTATACAGTGGTATGGTTGTTTTGGGATGGTGGGTAGGGGAAAGATGGGGAGAAAATTTGTAACTCAAAATCTCGTGGAAATGAATGATGTAAACTAAAATAAATAAAAGTTAAAAAAAAACCAACAAAGCTGCACATAAGCAACACAGAGCAGAGGGTTGTTTTTTCACTGGACTGAAGCGGCAGTGGGATTTGACAACCCTCTGAGTGTCTGGGCAGCCTTCATTAAGGACTTCATTGCTCACCTCCTGGTGTGAGGAAGAGGTTAGAAAAAGTGCCTTAAAAATCTGAGTTGGGAGAACATTGTACACAGTAACAATAGTGTTATGATATGATCAACTTTGATAGACTTAGCTCTTCTCAGTAATGCAATGATCTATGACGATTACAAAAAAACTTATGGTGGAAGATGCTATCCATGTTCAGAGAAAGAACTATGGAATCTGCAGATCAAAGCATACTATTTTCTCTTTTTTTCCTCATAGTTTCTCTTTTGTTCTGGTTCTTTCACAACATGACTAATATGGAAATATGTTTAATATAATTGTACATGTATAACCTGTATCAGATTGGATGCCTTCTTGGGGAGGGGTGAAGGTAGGGAGGGGGAAAATTAGAACTCAAGATCTTATAAAAGTGAATGTTGAAAACTAAAAACAAATAAATAAATTTAATTTAAAAAAATCTGCTTTACCTAAACCTGGCCTACTTATTGTGGTAGGTGGGAATTCCACCCATCAGTCAAAACACATATTCAAAAAATGTACAAAAACTTTTGTGAAGATAATTTCACTCAATGATCATGTGCATGCTTATGAAAAATATGAAATCCAGTAGATCTGAAAGACTTACAGCTTTTGTTGTGAGGAAAAAAAAAAAAACTCAACAGGTATTATATCCATATAGCAGCCCTAAGTGAAATAAGGCTTGTAAATGAATGCCAACTTATTGAAGTTGGAGCTAGATATACATATCTCTGGAGTGGCTTAAGTTTCACAATCAAAACTAAGCTAGTCAACATGTTTATACGCCTCCTAAAAGAAATGAACAGCAGGTTTAAGAAAATGCAATTGCCACTTTCAGGAAAATGCCATGTCATCATCATCAGTGTGTACTCCCACAATAAAAAAATCCTGATGCAGTCAAAGAAAATTTTATGTAGACCTGGAAACCCTCATCATCAGTGTGCTGAAAGAGGACAAGCTTGCAATTCTGGGTGACTTTAACATCAGAATAGGCACAGACTATCAGACATGGTGGGGAGTCCTTGGGAGAAATGGAGGTGGAAACAGTAACAGCAATGGTTGCTTACTAATGAAGACTTGTGTGTTTCATGACCTCATCTCCAGCACTGTTTTCCATTTTGTTGTTCAATTATTTTTGGTTGTGTCTGACTCTTTGTGACCCATTTTCTTGACAAAGATACTGGAGTGGTTTACCATTTTCTTCTCCAGCTCATTTTCAAATAAGGAAACTGAGTTAAACAGGGTTAAATGACTTGCTTAGGGTCACAGAGCTAATGAGTGCCTGAGGATAGATTTAAACTCAGGTCTTTCTGACTCCAGGCCCTGTGTTCTATCCACTGTGTCACAAATTACCCCCACATCTTCCACTTACTTAAATGAAATAAAACTTCATGGATGTACCCTGGCAACAAACATTAACCTTTAATAGACTATGTCATTGTAAGGAGAAGAGACAGAAATGATGTGAGAGTGATAAAAGTGATATGTGGTTCAGGGTGCTGGACTGATCATAGACTTATCTTCTGCCAGCTAAATATTTGCATTCAACAAAAGCACGCCAACTTCCTTAATAGATAAGAACACTTATCTGTGGATGAACAGTTTGTTGCTGACCTGGAGTGAAAGCTGAGTCAGCACGCAGTTGGCAGTAGCAGAGCAGAAAAAGATTGGGTAGCTTTCAGAGATTTGGTGTATAGCACTGTATTTTCTTATCTGTTCCAGAAACACTTGCAGATGTCAGGATTGGTTTGATCAAAATGATGGGAAAATTCAGAAGTTACTAAATGTAAAATAAGAAGTCTACAGGGTTTACCAGTAGGATAGTTCATTTCCTTCTAAGAAGACAGCATTTAACACCATCAAAAGTAATGTACAAACAAAGCTTAGAGATATGCAGGATTCTTTGCTCAGTAAGAAGGCAGATGAGATTCAGCTTTATGCTCATAATAACAGTCCAAAGGGCTTCTACAATTCCCTGAAGGCTATTTATAGGCCAAAGACCTTTGGTACCTCTCAACTACTCAGTGATGATGAAGCCACACTGATCAGTGATGAGAACATGATCCTGGAGAGATGAACCAAGCCCTACTATATTGTTCTCAATAGACTGCTCAATAGACTGCTGAAGTCATTGCTGTATACCTCTGGTGGAAGTCAATCCTTTTCTAGTCAAACTTCCAACTGAAGAAGAAGTTTTAAATGCTATTAGGCTCCTCTTATGTGGAAAAACACCAGTGCTAATTACAATCCAACAGAGTTCTTCAAGGCAGGGGGGATCTACTGCTCATACAAAAAAAAAAATCATTTGGGTTATATGGCAAGAGGAAGTTTTCCCCCAAGAGATCAAGAATGCCTTCATTGTTTAAGGAAAAGGAAATACGTTGTCCCAAGACAATCACAAGGGTCTCTCTCTCTTAGTTATTTCTAGAAGCATTCTTGCTAGAGTCCTCCTTAGTCAGCTGATCTTCACCTGGAAAATGATTGTATGTCTCAGAGCAATGTGCATTCCAAAAGGACTGAAGAACAGTCAACAGGGTATTTTCTGCCTGTCAACTCCAGGACAAATGCCAGGAACAAAGCAGAGGTCTATACATAATGTTTGTCGATCTGACCAAGGTCTTTGATACTGTTGGTAGTGAAGGCTTGTGGAAGATTATGGTGAAATTTGGTTATCTGGAGAAGTTCATAAGTATTATATGCAAGTTTCATGATGACATACTTGCATGGGTTCTGGATAAAAGATGATATTGTCATACTTTCATAATCACCAATGGAGTGAAGTAAGACTGTGTATGTGCTCCCATGTTTTTAGCATGAAGTTATCAGATGCTTTCAATGAGGGTGAAAACATCATCAAAGTCTACTACCACACTGATGGTAAATTATTTAACTTGAAAAGGCTCCAAGCCAAGATCAAAGTGGGGGGAAAGTTGGTGTGTGATTTTTTTGTTCACAGATGATTGCGCACTAAATGCAGCCTCTGAGGCTGAGATGCAACAAAGTATGGATCAATTCTCTGCTGCTTGTCCTAATTTTGGCCTAACAGTTGAGACCAAAAAAAAACCACAGGTTCTCCATAAGCTAATACCACACTATCCATATGTAGAACCATAGGTTACAGCAAACGAAGAGATATTGAATGCTGTGAATAAATTCCCTCACCTTGACAGTTTGTTTTCCAGGGATGTACACATAGCTGATAAGTTGACCTACACTGCCAGATCTAGCTCAATGTTTGAGAGTCTTGGAAGTGTGAGAGAGAATAGTTATTAGACCGCCTACCAAGCTGAAGGTCTATGGAGCTGTTTTGATAACCTCATTGTTGTATGCCTGTGACACCTGGACAGTATGCCAATGGCATGCCAGGAAACTGAATCACTTCCTTTTGTTGATTGTCTTAGGGAGATCCTGAAGATCACATGACAAGACAAAGCACTAGACACTGAGGTCCTTTCTTGAGCTAAAACTGCCAAGCATTCAAATTCTACTGCAGAGTGCAACTTTGATGGGCTGGCCACTATTTTATAGAGAACTCACAGAAGGCTAGTTAGTTCTCATACAGAGAGGTCAGAAGAAGTGATACAAGGATACTTTCAAAGTTTCTCTGAAGGACTTTGGAATCAGTTGTGTGACATGGTAAAAACTGGTACAGGACTGCCCAACATGACATGCTCACATCAAAGGAGGCACTGTGTTCTATTAGTGAAACTGAACTGACGTAGCTCAAAAGAAACGTGAGATGTACAGATTCAGAAAAATCTCCACACCCAATGTGCATATGGACTCTCTGTCCCAGATCTGTGGTAGAGCTTTCAGAGCTTGTATTGGTCTGATCAGCTGCAGTTGGACACATTATACTTTGACCTCAACATCGTGATGTCATTTTGATCTTCTTTGAGTACAAAGATCAACAGTGACTAATGAATCAATACGTTGTCAGAGGCAGAGCTTGAAGCATGATATTTTGTTTTATTTAAATTTAAAATTTTAGAAATTAATTTTAAAAATTTTGATTTCCAAATTCTCTCCCTCCCTCTTGTTTCTCCCCCATACACTGAAAAGGCACACAATATGATATTAATTATACATGTGAAGTCAATCAAAACTTATTTCCACATTAGCTATGATTAAAAAAAATTTAAAAAAGCTTTAATCTTCACTCAGAGTTCATCAGTTCTCTCTCTGGAGGTAGATAGCATTTTTCATCATGAGTCCTTTGGAATTGTCATGGATCCAAGTAGCTAAGGCTTTCATAGTCAATCATTATAATAGTGCTGTTACAGCGTACAATATTTTCCTGGTTAATGCTCACTTTTCTTTGCATCAGCTCATATAATTTTCCCCGATTTTTCTGAAACCACCTTACTAGTCATTTATTATTCTGCAATAGCATTTCATCGCAACCATGTCCCACAACTTGCATTCCTCAGCTGATGGGCATCCCCTCAATTTCTAATTCTTTGTTACCACAAGAGGAGCTGCTATACATATTTTTATATGTATACATCTTTTCATTTTCCTTTGATTTCTTTGAAATATAGACCTACTTGAGATATTGCTGGGTTAAAGGCTATGCACAGTTTTATAGCCCTTTGGGACTAGTATCAAATTGTTCTCTATAATGGTTGAACCAGTTGAAAATTCCACCAATAAGTGGTTGGTGTACCTATTCTTTCATGTCCCCTTCAGCATTTGTCATTTTCCTTTTCTGTCATGTTAGCCAATCTGATAGGTAGGAAGTAGTACCTCACTGTTGTTTTAATTTGCGTTTCTTTGATTATTAGTGATTTAGATCATTTTTTAAATTTAACTATTTCTTTTGTTTTTTCTTTTGTTTTGTCCAACTTTGGTAGTTGGACAGTCATACCATTTTTAAAATATGAAACAAGTATGTGTTTTAAATGCATTAGTTTTCTTCATTGGCTAAAAGAATTAATGTGCCTTTGTGAACTCTTCAAAATATTAATATCCACAAACTTACTGAGCACCAAGAATAATTGAAGCTGCAATTGGGTAAAAAAAAAAATTATAACCTAAGCCTCTGGGGAACAAGAGAACAGACATGAATGTTCATGTACTCTGACCATTTATAAATTGGTGAATTTATAAATTTGTCTCAGTCCACTATATATTTGAAAAATGAGACTTTTATCAGAGAAATTGTGTAAAAAATTTCAACCATGGTATTCTTGACTCTAAGACAGGTTTCCTATACATCCCATGATATTGCTGCTCAGGTTTCACCATAGCTAGAGACTTTATATGGAGCTCTGTTATCATTGGTAACTATTTTGCTAATAGTCTCTGGAAAATTATATAGGCTATTGTTTAAATTTATATTATAATATCTACAGTTAGAGAGTTGGGATTGCTTGGTTTTACTTTTCAAGTTGTCCCCTCTCCCAACTGAGTTTGCTCTAGGTACTAGAACTCCTCGTTATCCTCTCTTTAACTTCACTGTCTGAATCAGACTGTATCTTACTGATTTGGGTCCTAGACTTCTTTGGATGAGATGTAGCTTCACTATTTTAATTCATCCCTGCCTCCTCAATATATAATTTTTTTTTATCCTCCAGAATAATTTCATTTCCTCACAATAATGAAAAATTTGCCTCTGAGAAAGTATTTCAATTTATATTTATATTTCCCCCTTAAAATTGCTGTGTTGGTTCTATGAAGTTATTACGGAAACACAAACACCAGTTGCATGTGGGCTCCTTGGTGGTAGGACAGTCATGCCATTTTTACATAGGAAACAAGTATGTGCTTTAAATGTATTAATTCTCTTAATTGGCTAAAAGAATTAGTGTGTCTCTGTGAACTCTTAAAAATGTTAATATCCACTAACTTACTTAGCACCATGAATAATTGAAGCCGAAATTGGGTAAAAAAAAATGTAACCCTAAGCCTCTAGGTAACAGGAGAAGAGACAATATTACTTTTGTGTCAAGGACTAATCACCATAATATTTCAACTTTTTTCACTCTAAGGTAATTTTCATTAGCAGATACCAAAACATATTTTTTTTTAAATTAAGTAGATTTATTCCAAATATTTATCAATAGCAATTGTGTTGCCAAGAATAACAACAAAAATCAGTAAAAGAGGAGTAAAGGAAAGATTACTATCCTATATCCTTGTTTGAAAATCTGCATTTTTCTTTAATGTGATGGAAAATTTTAGAATTCTTTTCTCTGTCTCTGTTTCTCTGTCTCTCTGTCTCTCTCTGTGTCTTTAATTGCCTTGAGAATAGCATAAGTTAGGCAAATGAGGATTATATAGTTCATAGGATCATAGATTGAGGACTTGAAGAGACCTTAGAGGTCATCTATTCTGATCTCATTTTATAGATAAGGAGACTGAGGCATAGAGATGTTAAGTGAGTTACATAAGGCCACTCAGGTAGTAAGTGACAGAGGTATTATTTGAACTGAGACCTTCTGACCCCTGAATTGGTTTCCTTTGCACTGAAACAAACAAAAAACTTCTCTTTAGCACCCTTTCCAGTTAGTATCATTTGCCTTCACCCATCTTATGTCCTATTCTATACATTCTTGTTGTCAGCTAATCTATGTTAAAATGTTAATTGCTATTTTACAGTGTAAGCTTTCTTAGAGGAATATTTTATATTTTAGGAAGAAACTCTTAAAAGATTAAAAATTCTTAGTAACTAAACAGAATTAAACTATTATGGTGGATTGAAAGATGCATGGAGATGATATTTTGGGGTCAAGGACTTACCCAGTAGTTCTTAAAGATTTTCTTCATCAATGAGTGCCTACTCACAAGTAAAGCTTTGGTATAGCTTTCTAGTTATTTTTATTCTATCTCTGTCTCTTTTTCTCTTTCTCTGACCGTTGGAGCAGAGCACAGAATATCAGATGTCCCCTATAAGAATGAATGGAAATTTTCTTTCTTGTGATTTTTCTTGACCTTTTCATCATTTTTCAAGGCATTGATACCTACCAACTGGGAGCTTAACAGAACAGTTTGTATCTGGGCACAATGGCAAGATGAGGTATGATAACAGGCATACTATAAATGCTGTACTAGAGCAAATGCTATTCAATAGTCAGATCCTTTGAGTTCCTCCTAAACCTCTGACCCAGTAAGTCAATAAATCTTTAATATGTGCCTATCATGTGTTAACTGTGATAGAAAGGGGGAAGTGAGTACTAGATTAAAAAAAATATATATTATATCTGATTTTCTATCAGCTTTGTTGATGACTTCGAAAAAGTAGTGAATAAATTGCCTTCCTCATCTCTGCTTTGCAGCACTTAAGAAGATACCACCATAAAAAAAAAACACACTAGAGTAGTTTCACAATTCTTTTTGTCAGAACAGAAGAGCAGCAAATTCTTTTGGCAGTGTCCTTTATGTCCTCTAACCTACTACATAACTGACAGGTTTTGGCTTCAATTGCTTTAAAGTCTTCAAGCATTTCATGAGAATTGGTGTGGCATGAAGGTAGTGATAACGAATATTTGCTGATTGTCATGTCGTAGTATTTGAAGTATATTTTTTACATACTATTCATTGCGAGCAGAGCCCTCCTTCAGCAGGCATCTATCCTGTTAGATTTGTAGATTTTCAGAGCGGGAAAGAATCTTAGAAGTATTGAATGTGCTCATTTTATGGACAAGATAACCGATGTCTTAGGGAAGTAAAATGAAATGACTTGTCCAAGGACAAATGTGTAGTAAGTGACGAATCCAGGATTAAATCTTGGACCTTTTGACTGAAATAAACTGCCCTTCCTACTACATTGTGTGCTTCCAGTACCTAGGTTATAGTTAGGCCTACACACATGACTATAAGGTATTCATACTTTGTTTTTTCAAAGTCAAAGTTAAAGACTTTATGCTTCAAGACCCCAGAGGCCCCATTTTCTCTTCCATGTAGATATTCCCTCTAACTGTATAATCCATGAAACATGAGGTCCTAAAAAGTCAAGATATAAAGTCAGGTAGAAAGATCTCAAGAGAGTAGACTTCACTTAGGCAATTATTCGCCTTCTTTTTATGGTAATGCCTTTCACATTGATTGCTACTTTGGAGGCAAACTGGGAGTGTTGCTGGATGGACCATCATACTTTTTAGGCAGATGTTTTTGCTAACAGAAGAATGGATAAAGTTTTACCATTTGGACATTGCTTTGAGGCCTTGAGACATGATTATTATTCTTAGTTGCCAAATCCTTCATTTGTTCAACAAACATTTATGAATTGTGTGTCAACAAACCTTTGCAAAAAATTATAAACACACTTGAAATTACTATTCTTTAGATAAAGACGATGGAAAAAGAGATGTGTATCTATTCATAGTAATAGTCTGAAACTATACTTTTATTTCAAAATCTTATGTGCCAAGTATCTGGAGTCATATACACGTGTCTATGAGAGTAAGCAAACAGTAACAATTGATGACTTAGAGAAAATTATTAGACAAAATAGGTGAATCTGTACAGGGCAGGATAGCCCCAATCAAAAGTATCATTTCATAGTGATCTTTAACAAACTTTTTTGCAACTCACAAGGAAAGGTAGGAAACAGTTACTAATAGGAACAGTCTCAGTGTGCAGCTTCATATCTATAGTGGGCAGGAGGTAGGGTATCTGTGATTTAGTCGAAGTAGATTATTACCCATAGGACCAATAAAATGAAGATATTTTCTAAATTATCTAACAAGGAGGGAGAAGTGAGGAGCAGAGAAGTAGGTATGAAAAACAAGGAAATAAGAAACAACACCAATAGCATCATTTCAGCAAAAGGCTCCTGAGATGGGAAACTGGTACCTCACCAGTCAGAAATCCATTTATTTCAAAATAAAAAGGTTTTGCATCTCCTGCTCCTCCTCTTGCTCCTCTTCCTCCTCCTACACCACCACCATATCTTCAGCAGCAGCAGCAACAACAGCAACAAAAATATATCCAGAGCAAGAAGAAAAGAATAAAACCAGGAAAATCTCTGTATTAAACATTTCTGAAAAGTCTTTTATTCAAAATTTTTAAAGTGTGCATAAGATCAAGAACCACTACCTAACATGGTAAAACATAGTTTGTAATAGAGACAGATTAGAAACAACCACATGAAAACATTTCAAAAATTTCTGATCAAAGATTTTCAAGTGAAAACAAATGAGATTTTATTTGATACCTGTCACATTGATAAATAACTGAAAAACCACCAATTCATGTTGGCATTGCTTCCCAGGAAAATGACATGCTTTTATACAGTTGATGGAGATGAATTGACGCAACTGTTTAGGAATGCATTGTGGAATTATACAATTAGGATTATGCATCATAGCTAATATATTGGATTTGAAGTCAGGAAGACCTCTGTCAAATCTTTAGACATTTAGCAGTGACTCTATATGCTATGTCATAGCTATGTCAATTAACTATAACTATACCACTTCACCTCTTTAGGTCTCAGTTTTCTTATTTATAAAATGAAAGGATTGGAGTGCATGACATTTGTGGTCTCTCTTAGTTCCCATTCTAGGATCTTATGATCCTTTAGTATGGTGGTCCCAGTATTGAGAATAAACCTAAGGGAGACTGACAGTAAACAAAGATCAAGATGTATAAAAGAAACATTCCTAGCAGCACTATTTGTAAACAACGAGAAATGCTGAAGAAATTTATATATTTGAATGTAATGGAATTTTACTACACCAAAATAAATTCTGAATATGAAAAATTCAGAGGAATATGGACATATAAAGTAACATAGGGTGATGAAAGTGGAACCAAAAGAACAATATACATACAGGCTATAACTATGTAATTAAAGTAATAATAGTAGCATATCAATGTGAAATACGCAAGGGAAAAAGGTTAGAAAGGACCTCAAAAAGAAGGATGATGTAGGGACTGCTATTTTAAAGTCAATACACATATTTTTGGTTTGGTACTAGCAAATGGTGATAGATATAATAATTTACATTCTTTCATTTTGTTTATTTTAAAATTTTATTTTCTTATGACACCATTTGTTAAAAATCTCTACTTGTCAGAGAGTTGAATTTTATATATATTTATATATAAACGTCTCATCAGTTCGCCCAGTGTGGTGTTGTCAGTGTTTCTCTTATACAAGTAATTACTGTGAAAAATCAGTGTAAAATCATATATTCAGACCTGCTGAAAGCACAAACCTTTTCCCCCTTAGCCTTTAATATGGAAGTGGAACATAGTGGGTTCCAGATTTATTTATTCCAAAACTTCCAGATTTATTTATTTATTTGTTTAAAATTTATTTATTTATTTTATTGTTTACGTCACTCATTTCCACAAGATTTTGAGTTACAAATTTTCTCCCCATCTTTCCCCTACCCACCACCTCAAAACAGCCATTCCACTGTATAGCCCTTCCCCTAATCTGCTATCTCCTATGTCCTCCCCCATCGCACTTCTGACTTTCCGGTAGGGCAGGATGGGTCTCCCTACCCTGCCTGTATATCTTAATTCCAAGTTGCATGTAGTTAATAATAATAATAATAATAATAATAATAATAATAATAATAATAATAATATATACATATATATTTTTAACATTTGATTATAGAACTTTAAATTCTAGATTCTTTCCCTTCCTCCCTTGTCACCTACCCCCACTGGAAGCACAAGCAATCCAATACAGGCTGTACATGTGTAGTTCTGCAGAACATCTCCACAATGGACATATTGTGAGAGGATGATTATATGTCCCTCCTTCCTATCCCACTGCTCCACACCCCCTCCCCCCAGCTTGTTCTATTCCCTATCCTGTCCCTGTCCCTGTCCCTTTACAGAAGTGGGTACTTCCAGCAACGCTCTCCCCCACTCTTCCTTCCCCTCCATCATCCCACCTCACATCCTCATCTACCCTACTCTCCTGTGTGGCAAGATACCCAGTTTAGAGTTTATGTCATTCCTTCCCTAAGCCAAATTCAATGACAATAAGATTGACTCTTTCCATTTTGCCTTCCTGTTCTTCCCCACCATTGTAACAATAATCCCTAGCCTCTTCTATATGAGATGATTAACCCCATTCTGTCTCTTCTTGTCTCCTCTCATTCTAATCCTCTCCCACCTCAGAATTTCACCTTTTAGTGTATCATCCCTTCCTATTCAATTGATCCTGTGTCTTCTATGTTCATATACATATATGTACACACACACACCACACACACATACTCAGATGTGTGTTCATACACATATATAAACCCTCCTACATAGACATACGTGTATGTATATGTATCTATACATTTGTATTCTTTTCACCAACCTCATACTGAGAAAAGTTTCATAAGTTACAATTATCATTTTTCTATGTTGGCATGTAAATAGTTCAACTTAGGTTCCTTATGATTTCTTTTCCATGTTTACCTTCTCATGCTTCTTGTATTTGAGTATCAAATTTTCTTTTCAGTTCTGGTTTTTTCAGCAAGAATGTTTGAAAGTCCTCCACCTCACTGAATGACCATATTTTCCCCTGGAATTTTATACTCAATTTTGTTGGGTAGGTGATTCTTGATTTTAATCTTAGCTTCCTTGATCTGCAGAATATCATATTCCAGGCCCTTTGATCTCTCACTGTAGAAGCTGCCAGATCCTGGGTTATCCTAATTGTGTTTTCATGGTATTGAAATTGCTTCCTCTTGGCAGCCTGTAATATTTTCTCCTTTATCTGGGGACTCCAGAACCTGGCTATAACATTCCTAGGAGTTTTCTTTTGGGGATCTTTTTCAAGAGGTGATTGGTGAATTCTTTCAAGTTCTATTTTGCCCTCTGGTCCTAAAATATTTGTGCAATTTTCCTTGAGAATTTCTTGAAGCATGCTTTCTAAGTTCTTTTTTTGATCATGGCTTTCAGGTACTCCA
>JAQQSV010012271.1:0-12806 GCA_028646515.1 Pseudochirops corinnae
TCCTTAAGAATTTCTTAACACATGGTTTCTAGGT
Organism: Pseudochirops corinnae; assembly: GCA_028646515.1. Lineage (NCBI taxonomy): Eukaryota > Metazoa > Chordata > Mammalia > Diprotodontia > Pseudocheiridae > Pseudochirops > Pseudochirops corinnae. The sequence continues at coordinate 35 of JAQQSV010012271.1, forward strand.
TCTTTTTTTGATCATGGATTTCAGGTAGCCCAATAATTTTTAAATTGTCTCTCCTGAATCTATTTTCTAGGTCAGTGGTTTTTCCAAGGAGATATTTTACACTGCCTTCTATTTTTTTCATTTGTTTGGATCTGTTTAATAGTATCTTGATTTCTCATAAAGTCATTAGCTTCCATTTGCTCCAATCTAATTCTGAAGGAATTATTCTCTTCAGAGAGCTTTTGGAATTCTTTTTCCACGTGGCAAATTTGACTTTTTAAGGCATTCTTCTCCTCATCGGCTTTTTGGGAATCTCTTGCCATTTGAGTTAGTCTATTTTTTAAGGTGTTATTTTCTTTAGTCAGGTTGTTGACTCTCTTTTCATGATTTTCTTGCATCATTCTCATTTCTCTTCCCAGTTTTTCCTCCATGTCTCTTACTTGATTTTCAAAATCCTTCTTGAATTCCTCCATAGCCTGTAACCAGTTCATATTTTTCTTGAAAGCTTTTGGTGCAGGAGTTCTGACTTTGTTGTCTTCCTCTGATTCCATGCTTTGATCCTTTTTGTCCCCAAAAAAGGAATCCAAAGTTGGATTGCTGTGCTTGCTTTGCTTCCTTTGCTTGCTCATGTTGCCACTGAATTACTTGACTTTTGAGCTCTTTGCCACAGTAGAACTCTGCTTCCAGAGAGGAGAGCTTTGTCCCAAATTGCTGAGGTTTTCCCTGCTGCTGGAGTTATTAGTTGAGTACCCTCTCTATAGCCCCCACCAGCTCTGGCTCACTGGTCACACACCTCAGGATCACCATCCAAGACCACAGTCCAGATCCAGGGAGGTTAAAGCAAGAGCTATTACCCTCTGAATGGTCATTTGCCCCCCCTACAATCTGCAGGCCTGGAGTTCTGAAGCAGCCACAATCCTGCTGTGCCTCCACTGCTTCTGGCTCTGGTACAAAGGCTGGACAGTGCCTCCTTCCCTGCCAGTTCCAACAGAGTTCCACTGACTTTTTACTTTGTTTTTGGCATTTATGGGTTGATGTTTCTGGCAATTATCACAGCTGCTGGTGATCCACTCTCCCAAGGTCCGCTCCAGCCACTGCTGGTCAGGGCCGCCCTTGGGCTAAAACCCCCTTGCATCACTTCTCTTGACCTCCGTGTGAGCACATGCCTTGCATGAGTTCTCCGTAAAATAGTATTTTAGGTAAATTGGCATTTGCACATGGCCAACCTATCAAAGTTTGAATCTCTGCAGTAGGGTTTAAATGCTTGTCAGTTCAGTTCAAGAAAGCACCTCAGTGTCTGATACTTTATCTTGCTAAGCAATCTTCAGAATATTCTTAATATAATTCAAATAGAAGAGACTCTATTTTCTGTCATGGTACAGATATACTGTTCAGGATTCACAGGTATACAACAATGAGGTTGGCACAATGGCTCTGTAGACCTTCAGTTTGGTAGGATGTCTAATGGCTTCCTCTTTCCTGTGTTTTCCTGGCAATGCATGTCTCAAGCTCATCATCTATGTAGAAGTCCCTGGAAAATATAGTGTCAACATAACTGAACTTATCCACACATTCAAAGTTTCTCCATTTCCTGTAACCAATGTTTCCACATATTTATGGTACAGTGCTGCCTGGTGGAGAATTTCTGTTTTGTTTGTGTTAACTGTCAAGCCAAAATTAGCACAGGCAGCAGAGAATCAATCCATACTCTGTTGCATCTCAGGCTGCACTGAATGCCTATTGGATATATAGCCCATCAGGCTAGACTTTGGTTGTGTGTGTGTGTGTGTGTGTGTGTGTGTCTGTGTGTCTGTGTGTCTGTGTGTATGTAGTCCATTAGCATGTTAATCCTGGAAACAGACTATAGATTGGATGACCAGTTGAATAGGAGGAGAAGAGAAGGTCAGATTGCATTTGAGAAAATTGTATAGAATTCTGAATGTTTCCAAACACTCAATGGCAAAAGACTTATCCTTTTAAAAATCACCATTCTCTTAGGGAAGTTAAATGGCTGTGACTTATGGAATATGATAATTTCCAAAGAATCTTAAGTGTAGTTGACCAGAAGTGCAAGAAAAAAAAAAAGAAAAAGAGATACATGATGGTTTTAAGTAGCCTGCACCACACATGTGGTGAATGATAGATTCTGTGTAAAAAGTCACATAAAAGATTTCTTCTCACACTTACTCTCATTGAATTTGGCTTAGGGAGGGAATGACATACACTCTAAAGTGGGTATCTTGCCCTACAGGAGAGTAGGGGGGATGGGGATGAGAGAGGGGAGGATGGAGAGGAGGTCAGGGTCGGGGGGAGGGATGTTAGAAGCACATACTTTTGTAAAGGGACAGGGACAAAGTAGAGAATAGAACAAGGTAGGGGGGAGGGATAGGAAGGAGGGAAATATAGTCAGTGTTACACAATATATTCATTGTGGAGATGTACTGAGTAACTACACATGTACAGCCTGTATTGAATTTCTGGACTTTCCAGTAAGGATGGGTGACAAAGGAGTAATGGAAAGAATGTAGAATTTAAAGTTCTAAAATCAAATGATAATATATATATATATATATATAATTATTATTTACATGCAGCTGGGAAATAAGATATACAGGCACTGAAATAGGGAGATCCATCTTACCCTACCAGAAAGTCAGAGGGGTGATGGAGGAGGATATGGGAGAGAGCAGATTAGGGGAGGGAGTATACAGTGGGATCGCTATTTTGGGGTGGTGTGTGGGGGAAGGATGGGGAGAAAATTTGTAACTCAAAATCTTGTGGAAATCAATGATGTAAACCAAAAAATAAAAAAAATAAACAAAAGTTTAAAAAAAAAGATTTCTTCAAGGAAATGTATTGATAAGGTGGTCCATTCAGATAATAGAAGTAAGGGTTACACACTACAAATATGCTCAGACTTAAGAAAAGTTAAACATCTAGAGAAAGGCTCCTAGCATGTTGGATGAATACAATATGGAGGATTTGTGTTAGGTAATGTACAAGAATTTCAAAGGATGAAACGACTTGGTTTGATTGTGATACAAAGTACTGAAAGTATTACGTGTATGGAAACTCTGTCAAAATTTTATCTCTGGAACAAGGTCTGGCACTAAGATAAATGAGTTTAAGTATAATTTGTTAATGACTTTATTGTTTTTCTGACTCATAGTCCAAGAAAAAACGTGTCTAGTTTGGTGGCTCATTTTATTAGATTTTATAATGTGAAGAAATTTTATTTTGTATTCCTCAGGATTATTCAATAGCAGTTCTAAAAGCATTTTGTAAACTTTGAAATATTATTTAAATTTGACATTATTGTTATTAAGAGAAACTACTTTTGCCCTATCAACTAAGATTTTTTTTTAATACTACTTTTGTTATTCTCTTGCCTGGATAAGAGTATGACTTATGTTGGGAAAGAGTCACAATTATTTTGCAGAAAGGATATGTTCCTTTAGAGTTTTGCTCACAGCAAAAGTGGCCCATTTCTTTCTGATTTAGTTCCAATTGTACTTTAACTGTTACCATTCTCCAGGTGACAGTAGTGTGCCAACATGTGTTATGTCATTCCTTTGGGGAAATTAAAAATGTTCTTGTGTACATTTTGACATTTTGTACATAAATTGCCAACTCTTTTTTTGATGTTACATATTTTTTTGCTGTTATTTTCTCCAGCCTTGGCTAAAAACATCCTCATTTTTAGATAAGATTTTATAACGCTGACTGCACATTTTCATAGGAGGTAAATTCATAGGTTTTAAAGCTGAAAAGTACCATATGGACAGTTGCTATCTCTTTACAAAAGTCTAGGAAAGTTGAGAAGTCACAGAGGTGGTGAGCCTCAAGGTTTAAATTCAGATTTTCTGCCTCTAAGTTCAATGTTCTTAAATTTTGACTGGTCTTTCATATTCAAATGTTGGAAACCCCAACAAACTACATGAGTTCTTCCCTTGATACACATTATCACAAATTACAAGTACTTAGAGGAATGTGCTTGGAATTTAAGTGAGGCAGTCAATAATTTCTCAAACCCTCAGAAAATCATTATTTCTGCCTTCGCTGGTATGGGGAATTCCAGTGTAAGGGAATTCTCTCTCCCAATGCAGGTGCAAAGATAGACATTTAGAGGGTCACCAAGACAGTAAGAAGAGAAGTGACATGAAGTGACTTGCCTTAGTCACAGAGCCAGTGCATATCAGATGAGGCTCCTCAGGATAGCCTGAAGTTGAGACTGGTTTTCTGTCCACACTGCCTCCAGCCTTTGAAATCATATACGTGTGTGTGTATATTTCTGTTAAAAACACTTTATATCCTTTGCAGCTAATATATAACTTTCCCCTTAATTGTCAGTGTTGAGCTCCATGGCATTAGAAGTATAAATATTTCAGTCTGTGTGCATATTTATTTTAATTTGCATCACCACAAACTTATAAGAGATCTTTGATTTAAAGAAGGTTGAGTTCCTGTCCCATAAGAAAATTGACATGCTGCTCACTGAATTTCTTTTGGGCATTTTGCAGAGTTCATGTAATCTACAGACTCTCTGTAGCTTCTGGCCCAGGCCCCTGACCCCCAGGGAGCTATTTAAAGTTTTGGCTTACAGTTTTCTCAAAACTCTTTAAAAGTGGTATAGTCTTTAATCTTTCATGGACTTTCATTCCCCTAAGAACCTGGTGTTGACCATGACGTTTGGAGTGCCTGTTATGAACCACAAAGAAAAGCATATGAGACTGGACAGTGCCAGTGAGTGCAAGATGGCAAGATTTATATAAATGCATCTTTCTTCTTCATACCTCAGAAACAACCTTTGTCATGCCGATATCAAACATTATCAAATGCCGATATCAAACAATATCAAACACATCTGCCAAAGGAGAAAAACCACACACTCTCCCACTATTCCTTACCAAAAGTTATGACTTAGAGTGAGAGTGTGAACTGAGATGTTGGAACCAATATTGTTGCCTGCTCATCCATCTCCACTCCCTCAAACTCATTTCTTTTTCTTTTAACATAATTTGTGTAATAGATGTTCATCACACTAGTCCATCCAAAGAGAAGTAATTTTAAATGATCGTACAATTCATACTATAAAGGACACAAGTTTACTCTAATTCATCCTTTAGCCTGAAGCTTCTTTTATTCCAAGATGTTAATGCATTTGCTGTTTTTTCTAAACTGCTAGAGTTTAAAACAGAAACACTTATAGCACAGTTAAAAAATACTTGAGTGAAACTTAGGAAGATAAGATGTCAGTGAAAAACTACTGTATACTTTCCTCCCAGGATAATTAAAAGCTACATGATCAACCTGAGAAGAAGAATTTGATTAGACATTATACATTCCATTAACAGACTGATAAGTTCTATCAACTGTCAAAATAATTTTTAATACATGTGTTAAGATACAAATTCTATTTTAAAAGCAACCATTTAGAAAATACTTTTAAAATTATATATGTGTGTGTGTGTGTGTGTGTATTATTAACTCCAAAGAAAATTTTATTACAGACCTCAAAATGGTACTTTAATATATTTTGGTTTTTAAAACAACCTACCATTATAGAAACAGCTCATGTTGGAGTCAATGACTATATAATTATTATCCATTAAGTAGCCAAAATCAATGGCTAGTTAACTTATCAAATTTAGAGCAGTTTATCAGGATGACCACTGAATTGAATTTTTTTATCTATAAAAATAAACTAATCACAAATGGTGGAATGTTTTCCCTTGATCCACCCAATTTGAAAAATTCCACAGTTTGATCTAAGGACGTATTTTCTTTTTTATAAAGTAAATTTTATAAAACATGAATCAAATATAACATTATATATTATACATAAGAGATAACTAAGCATAGTGGACAGGCATGGATAGGCAACTAGTCTCAAAGCCAGCAAGAACTTATTTAAGTAATACTTTTGACACAGGCTGGCTGTGTGTTCCTAGGATAATACTTAACTTTTCAGTGCTCTAGGTACATCTCTGAGACAAAATTTCAAAAAAAACCCCCAAACTCCATTAACAGAAGGAATTTCCTCACATGGAAGTTTTATACCAAGGAAATTACAGGTTTAGGCCTTATCCTAGTATCTGTCTTAAATAATGTTTCAAATTTTGTTATTTGAATTCCACAACTCTATGAAATTACATAATTATCTTCCATATTTGTTCAAATAACCTATCACAGTGTATTTTGAATGAGAACTGACTGCAGCTTGCTCATCTACATATCCTTTTTCCCCCCAGATTTTTAAAAATACTCCCTTTTGCCTAGTTGTTTCCTTTCCCATCCTATACTTATACATCTGATTTTTTTTCATCAAAGTTAAGGCTTTTAATTTCTATCATTACTAAATTCCTTCTTGTTGGGTTTGTCCATCATTATAGTCTGACATACTAATTCTTTTATCTAACATGTTATAAAGGCCCCAACCTTATGTCTTTTAGAAATGAGAGGAACTCCAGCAGTGCCTTTGTCTAGGTCATTGATAAAAATGCTGACCAGTTAAGGCCCAGCACAGACTCCTGCGGGTCTCCAGAGGAGACCTGTCTGATGATTGACATGAATATAGTGCTTGAAAGTTCAAAAAAGCATTTTACCCCCCCGCCCCCCCGGAATTCCATGTTGGCATCAGTCTATAAATAACTTCTCTTATGGTTCCATCATTCCACAACTTTCACACCCACATAATAGTGCTATTACCTAGCCAATTTATGTTACCTATGATATGTGATCATATCTCCTCATGGACAATTTTGTCATAAATTGTTCAGTCCAATTGAAAATATGTTCTTCTTTTCAATTTTCTGAATAGTTTTAAAAATTGAAATATAGGAATCAATTTTAGACATCGTTTATGTGCAATCATAGGCAAGTTACTTCATTTTATTGTCATTGTTTCTCAATGAGAGTCTATGATATACCAAAATATATGGTACTATTAACTTTCTATATGTGTCAATATTATGTGTACTCACAAAGTTAAAGATGAAATGTTGATGATTTTTTAATATTAGATTTGCCCAAGATAACAATTATCTATTTTCAACCTAGGATGTTCAGAGAAATATTCAGGTATTTAGAATTGTATCACTGACATAGTTGAATGACTAAATTATTGACCTTTCCTAAAGAAATTTAAGATAACAACAACTCAGATAATAGATTTGCCAAATGTAATATTATTAATGTGAACCAAGGAAAAATTCAGGCTGAAAACTTTGAGATTTAATCTGGAGGTCAAATTGAACTGAAAAACAAAAAGGTGCAGGTAATACTTACAAATTTCTTGTCCTTCTCAAGGCCAGGCACATAGGAAATAGAGAAAGCTAAGAAACTGGCATCCTGATGTAGAAATTTATTGGGAAGAACACATTTAGGACAATTAACATCTTTACAATATAGGTCTTAATACTTTCTGCATGGTAAAGTAGGCATTGAACTTTTGTGGATGAGAACTTTTATTCTAATTCTTTTTTCTCATTTTAAAAAAATTCTAAATTTAAACATTAAGTGAAATGAACAGTTCCATAAACACACTAGAAGAGAGGATTGTACATAAAACTGTGAAACTATCATACATGACTTTCTTTTTTAAAAAAGTATTTAATATATTGAACATTTTTCTTTAAAATATATCTCGTAATTCCTTCTGATTTCTTTTATTCTGTGCATTTGCAACCCAGTCTCATGGAAGTAACAAGGCAGCCTTTAGAGAGATATAGGATAAATCATGTGTCATGCAACTCAAACTACCAGTACTTTGACTATCACCTCCCTTCAGATCCTGATGAAGATAGCTGAGGACACTGAACACAAGAGACTTACAAAGTACAGTGACCCTAAAACCCTGAATGTGGTTCCTACCTAGCCACCGAATCTAGTATTGAGGTAGATAGATGTCATGGAAAGGGAACTCACTTTCTTTCTCACAACAAGCAGCAACTTCTAACCACTTGTCACCAACAGGTATATAGGCAAAGGGACCAGGAGAGTGGCAGTATTCCCCAAATAATCAGCCTACTCCTCACAGCCATCTTCCAGGGAAACAAATCTTGTATTGATGATACCAACCATCCCTACTGACTGACAACCAACTGCCATACACAGGACAGCCAATCCCGCCTAGTTGCAATAGCAAGGTATCCTGATAGAGAAACAGTAGACAGCATATACCAGGCACTACAACCCTGAATATAAGAGCATTAAGAATAGCAATGCTTCTAGCCCCAGTGCCTTGCCATCATTCTGGAAAGCAGCACTTATGGGGATGCAACCTGGCAATAGCTCTTATAAGTGTTACAGCCCTATAATAACTAAAAATATAAATAATAGCTATAAAAACTCAAAAAGACAAGTTCTTCACACCAAAGTCCTTGGCACTATCAAATGGGTCAACCTCAGAAAATGATGTGATTTTATCAGTGGAAATAACATTAAAGAAGAAGCATTAACATAATCTTTGCTTTTGCACCCTAAGGACTATGGAACTTTTCCATCTGACATGCAGCTAAAATCTTCCATATGTGCTGTTTCCCCCAGTAGAATGTAAAATCTTTGAGAAGGAAGACTTCCTTGCCTTTCTGTTTGTATCCTTTGCACTTAGCAAAGTGCTTGGCACATAGTAAGCCCTTACTAAAGACTTCATTCATTAATTCAAAAAGCATGTTCTAGTAATCCTATTTTCTTTTCTAAGAAGTTAAAACCCTATCCCTACTTTCCCCCTCCTTCTCTACTATATTCTACACTCCATAAAATAAAAAAAAACAACATCTTTTGTATTAGATATGTATAATCATGCAAACACTCACATTAGCTATATCCAAAAAATGTATGTTTCTCTATCAGGACATGGGTAGCCTGCTTCATGTTTCATCATCAATTCTTTGGAATTGTGGTAATTACAAAGATCATAGTTATTCAGTCTTTCAAAGTTATTTGTCTATACAATATTGTGGATATTATACAAATTGTTTTATTGGTCCTGCTCATGTCACTCTGCATTAGTTCTGGCAATTCTTCAAAATTTTCTCTGAATTTTCCCCTACATCATTTCCTGTAGCCAATAATATTCCATTATGTTCATATATTATCATTTGCTTAGCTATCCTTCCATCGATAGGCACTCTGTTACTATCCAGTTCTTTGCCACCACAAAAACAACTGCTACAAATACTTTGGACACACAATTCCTGTCTCTCTCTTTCTTTGATCTCTTTGTGGTATAGGCCTAATAGTGGTTTCTTTGGGTCAAAGGGTCTGTACCATTCAGTGAATTTGGGGGCAGAGTTTGAAATTTCTTTCAAGAACGGCTGTATTAATTCACAGCTCTACAAACCCTGTGTTGATGTATCGATTTTCTAGCCACCCAAACATTTTTAAATTTTCCTATCATATTTTATTTTATTTTTTTAAATTGAAAGAAACCATAAGATAGCATCTAGTACAAAACTCTTCATTTCAGTGTGAAAACTAAGATCCAGAGTTTTTACTGATTTGCTTAAGATCATAAGGCAACTTAGTAGTAGAGGCAGAGCTCAATGGTCATTTCAGTCATTCTACTGAACCAATATTTATATTTATTGTCACTGATCCCTTAGTAACAGTAAATATCACCCAAGTGATATTTGACCATCAAAGAGTCCCATCGTATGTGTTCTTTTATCAGAAAATATTGTAATTTGAAACTGCTGTAGGTTACCTAAAACTGCTATCAAAAATAAAGCATACTGCAAGGATCAGGTTGGTTACTCATATCACTAAGACTGAATTTGTTTGTTGCATATATTTTTTTTAATAAATTCATCCCCCAAATAGCTTCATCCCTTAAATATTGGAACCACATTTGAGTGTTTTATCCTAAAAAAAAGAAAAAAAAGAAAAACCACCTTGGGAATATGGCTAATCTGCTTGAGAGATTATTGCATTTAGTATAGTACCAAAAATACGTTTCATAATTTTTTTAATGGCATAACCTTTAGGCTTCTCTATCAATTGACATTTTTATAAAGAAAAATTACAAACAAAAATTACGTGTATGTACTGTTGCATCTAATTATTATCTCCTGATTAAAGGTTTATGAACTTGGATGCGTATAAGAAGTTAACCAGAGTGTATTTACCCTCACTTAAATGCTATTTAAAAAAACCTTCTTTACTATCTTTCTTCTGATTTGTCTCATTTTTACTAATTTTTAGATTTTGCTCTCTCTCTCTCTCTCCCTCTCTCTCTCTCTCTCTCTCTCTCTGTCTCTCTCTGTCTCTCTCTCCCTCTCTCTCCCTCCCACCTTCCCTCCATCTCTCCCTCTCCCATTTGCTGTCTTTTGTGCCCCCCCCCCCTTTAGCTAACATTTCTCTAAATCTGGATTGTCCATTACATCAGCTTTTTGTTCCTCATAACATGATGTGAAAGGAGAATTTTTCCCTTCTGGAAGAAAGCTAAATTTTTAAAAGAAGCACGTTTGGTAGAGTTTAAATGGCAAATGGTTTTTTAGCACCTGTAGAAATACTTTGATGTAAAATGCATACTCTGGGTTATATGCATTGTTCCTAAACTCTTTTGTTTTCTGATGTACAAAAGGAAAAAAGAAATGAAGTGGGTATTGGTCAGAGGATCAGATTTTTCCTCTTTCTGCCAATAGCTTACTTGAATTGGATATCTATTTGATATCATAAGGTTGCCATCTAGTGGTGTAAAAATAACATTTTAGTTTAAAAGGCATATTTTATGTAATTAAGCATTTTGTTCAGTAAACAAACTATATAATCAATTGCTAGACTACGTTTTAAGTGTTACTTACAAATGAAAGCCATTGTACTTTCTATGATGTGAGATCTACAAAACATATATTTTTATACTTAAAAAGTATATTAGATCTAACCTTTTATATTAAAAGTTCTAAAAGACAAATTTTGTAAGATAGACAAAATTATATCAAGTAATATTAACTCTAGACTTGGAAATATAAACTTGTTCCAGAATTTTGAAATATGAAGTATTTATATCAGTTAACTAAAATTTAAATCTCTTCAGAATCTGACTTATTCTTAACTTTTCAGTCCTACATTTTTACCCATCTCCACATATTCTATGATCGATACTTTCTGGCCTGTACTTGCTCTTCCTCTCCTGTTTCTCCACTTCCTGGCTTCCCTGGCTTCCTTCAAAGCTCAACTAAGATCTTATCTTCTACAGGAAGCCTTTCCCAACCCCACTTGATCCTAATGCCTTCCTTCTTTTAATTATTTTCTATCTGTCCTATATAGAACTTGTTTGTAATTATTTGTTTGCCTGTTCCCCCCATTAGGCATTGAACTACTGGCAGTTAGGGACTATCTTTTGCATCTTTGAATCCACAGCACTTAGCACAGTGCCTGGCACATAGTAGACCCTTAATAATTAGTTATTGACTGACTGAATGACTTCCTCTCATCAAATTATCATCTCCAATCTTTTTCACTGACTGTCTCCCATGTTTAGAACGTTCTTCCTCTTACGCCTCACGAATTCCTTGATTCGATTTCCTTCAAGATTTAGCTAAACTTTCACCTGCTACTGGAAGCCTTCCTAGGACTTCCCATCTGTTACTGCCTTCCTTTCTCAGTTGACCATCCAGTTACTCTGTATATTTTTATCTTGTCTCCCTCATTAGAATGTTAGGTCCTTGGAAGCATGGACTGTTTTTGTTTTTCTTTGTATTTTCAGCATTCAGCCCAATAACTGGAACATGGGAAAAGCTTAATAAATGCTTGTTGATCGAAAAACAAAGAGTAGCAATGTAGCCAAAATGAAGAGAGAGAGAGAATGAGGGAGTAATGTAGAGGAAGGGAGGGAGGTAGGAAAGAAGGAAGGAAGGAAGGAAGGAAGGAAGGAAGAAAGGAAGGAAGGAAGGAAGAAGATGTTTGAGGAAAAGATCTCTAGGAATTATTATTCAGTGGAATGAATACTGAAATTAAAGTTGAAAGGCCTGGGTTTGAATCTCATCCTTAACAATAATTCCTTTCATGGTATTAGCAGATCACTTAACTTCAAGTCTTAGTGCTCTGTGCTGAATTAGATGACCTCTAAGGCCCCTTGAAAATCTCGATCTATTGTGAAGGTGAAAAATATCACCTAATTAAGCCTGAAATACAGAATTTGTGAATTGTAAATCTATAAAGATAATACTCAAATATGACATTCGATAAAAAAAAATCACAAAATAAGAAACAGAAACACTTGAAAAATTGTTCACTCATTCATAAGTAAAGCAAATTAAAACCAATAGTAACAATTCTGATATATCAAGTTAAAAATAAATTATTAAAAAAACTTATCAACAGAAAACCTTTTTCTGTCTTCACAGACCTTTACTTAACTAAACAACAGCAACAACAAAAACAACACAACTTCACAGACAATTTCTATAAGTTTTATTTTCATTTCAATTTTTATTAGGATCACCTCAATAAGACAATAGAACTAATGAGACCAAGTTACCCATAATCCTTCAGTAGGACAATTATCCAAGAACACAGAATGTTGTTTGATTTCCTTCACCTTAAAAGACTACAAAAAAGAGACTAGTGTGAATAACTCTTTACCATATAATCACTCATAGACGAATAGTTATAATTAATAGTAATAATAACAATAAACATAATAAAACCCTGCCTTAGGACATCTTCTATTTGAATCTCATTGAAACATACAAGAATCAAATAATATTATTTCTGTCGATAATAATAATAGTAATGAGTATTATATATGTATATTTATATTTGTGTGTGTGTGTGTGTGTGTATATAT
>JAQQSV010012272.1:0-12806 GCA_028646515.1 Pseudochirops corinnae
TACATCCAACCGGAACTTGAGATACACAGGCACTGTGGTTGGGAGATCCATCCTGCCCTACTGAAAAGTGACATAGGAGAGAATAGACTGGGGGAGGGGAGGACACACTGGGATGGCTGTTTTGGGGGCGGTGGGTGGGGGAAAGAGGGGGAGAAAATATGTAACTCAAAATCTTGTGGAAATGAATGGTGCAAACTAAAATAAAATTTAAAAAAAATTTTAAAAAAAGGCTAAAATGATTAGACCTGCTTAGTAATGAGAAGAGGCCTTCGAAGAAAAGCATCTAAATTACGAGAAAGGACATTTTTACAGGGTAAAAAATACAATGAGAATAAATCAAAAAAGGAAAAACTGAGAGTAGACCTAAAGAGAACGAAATTCTAGCTTGTGCTACAAAAGCAAATTGTGATATTTCTTTACTTTTTTTTTTTTTTTAAAGAAAAAGCTGGGTCAACAGCTTTTTGTCAGGGATGTTTTGAGTGCAGACATACTCTAAAAGAAGGTAATACACTTGCAAAACAGAATATTTAGGCGATCTTTCACACCCTTGTTATTTACAGTATGCTTGCCCGCTCTCTTCCTCAACTCTGCCACTATTAGGTAGGAAACAGAAGGGATGAGGGCCATTTATCTCATAACATCCCTGGTGACCAACCTTTTCGAATTCAAGTTCTCCATAGAGAGTTAAAGTTGCTCCTCAAATAGGAGCCATGGACTAAAGCCAAGCCCATACTTAAAGACTTTCCAGCTTAGCTGATGCCTTTTGGGCCTTTTCTTCCCCTGGCATACATAGCCTTTTGGAGACCATGGTTCTCCTGCACAATAGAGATAACAGGTAAGGCTTTTATGAAGACATTCTTTATTACTGTTGTATGTACCTATTATATTTAATGTCCATGCCTATTTTTTTTTAGACATTAACACCCTATCAAAACCTACCAGGAAGGATGCCAACATGATCAGTTATACAACCGACCCTTCAAATCTTGGCCTCCTATGACAACAGAGTCTGTAAACACCTGCTTTCATGTAGTCCTAGTTGAAACGTTACATGAGAAAAATAATGGTTTAGAATCTAAAGCAAATCATTTTCAGCAGTTCTACAAGGTATAATTTCTTAATTCTTTCCTGGCTAAGCCAGGTTAGGAATGCAATTTAGTAGATAAATTCAATCCACAGAATAAATATACCATTGTAGAAAAAACAATGGTTTAAAAAAACAAGTCATGTCAGGTTATAGAAAAATCTATAGCTACAGAAGGCAGAAAAGGGTTTAGCAAGTAGCCTTTTAACTTACTGAAAATGAACTTGCTATCTGCCACTGAGGTTTACAAACATGGAATGTTCTCTGACATACCAGAGACCTAGATTTTTAAGGGAGAAATGAGGTTAAAAATGCAGTCTTAAAAAAAAAAATCATTTTATTTTAAGAGGATCTGTCTCTTTATCTTCACTTAACCTTAGTTCAGACATTTGAAACATGAATGTATATAGTGTTTTAGGGAAGATATGCTAGCAGTTTTTAAATTATTCCCTCCAAATAGATGAAGGTGAGAAGCTGAGCAAGTGCCAAACTAAAGCAAGTTAAATGACAGTGAAGGATGAGGTAGGCAGAACAAGGTATACACCAATCATTCCTATTATGAAACCTATAACCCTAGTCTTACATTTTTAGCTTTAGTCAAAATCTTCCTTCACCTCCTAACTGTCGTCTTCCCCAAATCTTGAGATCATTACCAAAAAGTTCATTCTTGTGTGTGACAAATTTATTCTATTTCAATATTCTACTCAAATCTATTCTATTTCAGAATTTATTCAAATTCTATCAATACTTTGCTTTGGAATTAGAGACGAATCTTAACACTTTAAAGACCACACATAATTTGGAACTGGATTATCTAAGAGAACCTCAAGTCAACTGGAATTTATATGAATAATTAAATAATACCAACGTCTTGAATGCAGTTTATATTTGTTTTTAATGACCTCCAAGAGCCTTATAAATTTCCTCATATATCCTCAGAAAAAAGATAACATGAGAAAAAACAGTGAAGACTGTGGTACCAATAAAACCATGATTGTTTTCTAAAGGATGTGTACAATCAGTTAGCTCCTAAATTACTATGTCCTGTCTCTAGGATATCACATAAGTAGCTTTATGGTGACTACTCTACCAGGTAAATGAATTAATGACAGACCCTGGGGCAAAAGAAAGAGGGGGACAAGGAAATAAGTACTTATTGAGCTGGATGTTTCTCACGTAGAAAAGGGGCAAGACTGACATATTCTAATTGGTCTCAGGGAGAAGAACTAGAACTAATGGGTCAATGCTATGGAGAAGAAGACTGGGTCTCAATGTAAGGAAGAACTTTATAAAAATTAGAGAGGATCTCTGGGAGCTAAGGAGTCCCTTATGACTAGAAGTGTTCAAGAAGAGGCAAGACCAACACTTGGAAATGATGTTCTGTGTAACGACCAGACAAGATGACTTCTCCTGTCTGTTCCAACTTTAAATGTCCATGAACTTGGCTTCTGAGATTTTAAAACAGTTTACTATCTTGGGTTTTAATGTTTCCTAAAGCCTTTTTATAAAGAACACTTGGACTCTACCACATACATAAGCACATGGAATAAATATTACCATTCAAGGGGAGTGAACAGGCAATGTGCCAACTACAAAACATTTGGAGCCCTGACCACACGTCAACTCCACATGTTACTTACTTCATTAGCTTCTGCTTTTTTGCAGAATCCTTGAAGCTTCTGAATTCCTCCCCTGCTTTGATCTCAAAAAACTGAGGCTTCAGCACTGTTTGCTGATCCTCCTTGAGCCTTTCCTGCCACCTCAGTTTTTCCTCTTGGCGGAGAAGTTTGTGCTGTTTCCTGACCTCTTCAACCCAATCTTTTTCATCATCTGAAGTTTCAGAACTTTCTGCATCACTTGGTTTTCCTTCCGGTTCTTCCTCCTCTTCCTGAAGACAGAAATAGTTAGAGGCACCACTTTTTCCCCTAAACAGGAACTAGTTTTTTTTAAATTAGCATTTGTCCAATTAGAATACATGACAACTTCTACTGTGCTCTAATTTTAAGAGAAAGCTATAATTAAAATAAAATACTGCCAAATAAAACAGGTAGAACTGTATGAAATAAATTATTTCTCAGGCACAGTCTACAATTCTTCCTTGCTCTATAGATAATTGCATAAAAATTCTCATTAATATGAAATAACAGGTACATTACTTGTTCAAGGAATTCCTGTTGCTCTAAGAGTTTTAGTTTCTTCTTTCTTTTTTCACTTATTTTTGAAACAAGTGGATTCAGAAGCCTAAATTCTTCACTCTGTTCATCCACCTGGAAATCAGGGTTCTCAAACATAACTTTGAATCGATCATCAGTAAGAATGTTTGGTAACTTCTGTGAAAGAGAAAGAGAGAAGTGACTGGCATGTTTTAAATTAAGCTTTAGAAGAACATGGAGATAGACAAAATCACATATAAAAATTTCAATTATGATTTTTAATGGTAATAAGGTAAAAAGCTACATAAGTTCAACATTAATAATTACCAAACTTCTTCAGAATTAGTTTCAACAACTTTCCAAATGTCCCTAAGTTTTAAATTCCACCACTGAAACAACCCAATTTACCAACTTCTTAATCAACACTGTTCGGCCTTCATTGATCAGTTCTAACAATTTTCACCTACGTAAGGGTATGGTTTTTTCATTTAATATTTAGAATATAATTTAGAACATAATACACATATTGACAGAATTAATCTTCAAGTAACATTATTAATGGTAAAAATGTATTTTTGTGAATCATGAATTTTTGGTATAACAGTAGTCAAATACTGCATTAAAAGGAGAGTACAGGCTGATAGAAAAAAATATACAAGTATACTGATTTAGAAATCTTTGGAAATATTATTCCACAGAACAGGCTCATCAATTTATCTCATTAATTTTCAAAGAATATGGTATAAGATCTTATACCTTCTGTACTTAAAAAACACTGGCAATCAGGGAACAGAGTATTCTGTAGACTGTAAAGCACCATATTCTCATCAGTTATTGTTGTTATTATGTATAACCATTGGAGAAACAATTGTTTTAAGTAGCCATGTATTCCTGACAGCAATTATTCCTATTTTAATTCAGATGAAAAATTTCTAAAATATATATGTGTATGAACATATGCATGTATGTGTGTATGTATATGTGTATATGTGTGTATCCCTGCCTTCTTAAACAGATGATCTTTGTATTCTTTAATATCTACTTGATAACTCAAGGTCATAATCATTAACCTCCATTACAGTACACAGAGATGCCCTCACCACCTATTCTTAAGAGAAGGGCTGTTAGTTTCTCTACAAAACAGCCTAAGCTGCTACACATTTTGAATTCTTGCATCAGCTCCTTGAAGTCTCCTCAATAGCTCTCATGTATTGCTTCTAGCTGTTCTCAGTTTAAGTGCCCAAGGCATTCCTTACACTACCAGTACCACTAGAGCCTAAACCAACAATAAATTGCTTTGAATCGGCTTTGGCTTTGAATTGGCTTTGCCATGTCTGTTAGAAATATATGTAAAACTAGTGTAGAGTGGTTCTAATGAAGGGCATCTCTTATGAATGAAAATATATAAAGCTTATATTTATTTTGGCTAGCCGAAGGCCTGTTTTGCTCATTTCCTAGTTTTTAGCTATGTTCCCGAAAGGTAAGCTACTGATTAATTCAAATCCAAATAAAAAACTGGCAACCAGGACATGGTAAGCAGCTATTTGTCACATAGAATACATCTGAAATGCAGACTAAACTCTGTGAGATTCCACAACATCATTAGGGAAAGTCATTTGAGAAAGGAGTTTGCATTTTCTCAGTTACAGAACTAGATGGACCCTCAGAGATCATCGAGCCCCCAAATCCTCTAAAAAGCTTTCAAGAACCCTCAACTAAAAATGAATTCTGCCTTCTAAAATTCTGCATCTCATTTTGCTCTGATCTCCTATACATACTCAGCTCCTGCTCCCATACGTGTCTTTTGAGCAACTTATAAACTTGACAGCAGAACTGATACCTTACCTATTATTCTAATCCCAAGCCCTAGCAAAATGCTTTGAGAATAACAGTAAAATATCTGTTGAATTGAATTTTACTACTGGAAAAACTGAGATTCAGTGGGGTAAAATCATATGCTTTTGTCCACATAAAATCAGTTAATAGTAGTCATAATTAAACACCAGGTCTCCTGACTATCAGTCCTGTTCCTTTCTACTATGTAATGCACATATTTTCCTAAGAAAATAATAAAAATTCAAATAAATGAAATTTTTTTTTAGCATGGCAGCTTAATGAATGCCACAAAGTTGTCATGTAATCATGTTTAGCAAAAATCATATCAGAAAAAAGATTTTGAGAGCAAATATAACTGATATTCTCTAATCATGATACTAATGAGATATGACGGCCTTCAGTTTGTTTTGGGATTTTAAAAAACCTTAAGACCATTACATTTTAAATGAAGATTTGAAAAATGAAAAACTCTTTTTTCACCCAGCTGCAAAAATATTATCACTAGGGGCTTTTCCTCATCTAATTATTTGTTTATACAGCTGTCTTGAAAGCCCAAAAATATAAAAGAGGATAGTTAGAAATGTTCTCCAGTTTCCCTGGTTTACTCAACACATAGAGTCAAATTAAAAAAAAAATCACCTGACATTGATGAAAAATTTGTGGGAAAGATTATTTGAAGGTAGTTACTATATATAATCCATAGGACATACATTCATGTGACCTGTGAATTAGGCGGTTGTTTTTTCTACTTTCTTATATGCCTTTATAGTTAAGAGCTTTGTTTATGAACATTAATCAATTAAATTAATTATAGAACAATTTATGAAAATAAAGGTTAGCACTTCCCAGTTGGGAAGGCAAAAGCTAAAAATGGTAACTTAAATGTTCTAACTGATTTGGCTCAAAATAATAGCCTGAAAACATTAATCTTCTTTTTATCCCTGGACTGATGATTTATTATTTTGATAGTGACTTGAAAATGGTATTTAATCATCTCTGAAGCTGTCTACATAGCTCAGGCATAGATACCCAGCCAAGAAACACCCATGGCCTAGAGATATCTAATATGACAATGTTTGCCATTAAAAGAACAGTTACTGAAAGAACAGATCAGTCATACGCTGTACTGTGGCACAAAAGTGCCAGCTATTATTTTCATTCTAATATCAGATAAGCCAAAGAGAGGTACACGTGTGTACACACACACACACACACACACACACACACCCACACACCAAATGACTTAAACAATGTCAGCTTCGGAAGTTACATGTTGGATTTATTATATACTTAAAACAAGTTCTATATAATAGAGATTTGATGCTTCACGTACAGTCCTCTTCTGACCCAAACTGTATATGGAAATACTTATTGGTTTTGGTGTTTCAGTTCAGAATAAAAAATAAAACAGAAAAATAAAGGGGCTCAAACCTGGTCCAGTTTGTAAAAACTATTTACAATTCCAGTGACTATGGGTAGGCTGCTTCAAGGTTTTTTTTAAATTAAATTAATGCTCTGATAAAAGAGGTAGCTTAATGGTTCACAGGTATGACTGTCTCTCAGATTTGTTATTTGATTCAATCATTCAAATATTTCTTAAGTGTGTACTAATGTGCAAGGCAAAAAGGCAGCATAGCATGTCAGCCTCAGAACCAGGAAGATCTGTGTAAAAGTCATCCCTCTGACACATCCTGGCTGCATGATCCTAGGCAAGTCCCTCAGGCCCTGTATGCTGGGCAATTCTCTAAGGCTTTAACTTGCAGACCTGTAAAACTCCCCATCCACTGAATTCCTATAACTAATGAAATCACAAATCTAGTCTCTTTCCTTATATATAAGGGACTGTAATAGGGACCGGGGATACCAAAGATACCAAAGATAGAAAATTACATGAATTCTATCCACAACAGAGATGAATAATATGAGATAGGGAGGAAGGAGAGTACCATAAAAAAACTGAGACAGGAGAGAATACTTTCAGTCTGGCAGGTCAGATAAGAGTACAGTGATGACATCACACATTAGATGATCCTTAAGGAAAATAAGGACTCAAAGAAATTAAAAGGAAGAATTTCAAACAAAGGATTTGGCATTCATGAATGCATGGAGTTAGAAGATATGGTGAGTTCATGAAACAGATAATAGCCTAGTCATGCTGGAAACAAACCCAAAGAGGTAGTTCAGAGAAAGTTTGGAAAGGGCATTTTATCCTTAAGATCACTGGTTCCTAATCTCTGGAGTCCCAAAGTAACTGCAAGGAGTCAATGAATCCATATGCAAATACACCTTCTGTAGACTGAATAAACAATGTCTTGTACATATGTATTACTATTTTTAAATGCATGAAGCTGCTTTTGTGGAATAATTCATAACATTTATTGTCACTATGTATTTTCTAAATCAACAGATGAAGAGTACAACTACTCATATATTGGGTCTGAGGAAATCTTTAAGGCTAAAGAGGGTATTAAAATAGTAATTATTATTATATATGGTATTTATGTAGCAGGTTTACATATAGCTATCTCATTTTATATTCACAAGAAGAACAAGTTTACCTTCACAAAATACCTATGGGGTAGGTATGGAAGGTATCATAAATGTTTTACAGGTAAGGAAAACGAGACTCAGTATGATTAAGTGACTTGTCCGTGGTAACAAATATAAGCTTTGGAAGTAGGGATTTCAACTAAGGTTTCTCCTGACTTCAAGTCTAACGTAGTTAAAAGGATTAGGAACCCCTACCAGAAGTAAAAAGGAGCCACTTTAGGCTTTTGATCAGGATAGTGTCATAATTAGAGCCATGACTTAGGAAAATTATGTTGGTACCTGTGTGAAAGATGGATAGGAGAAAGAAAAAATGTTGGCTTAGAAGACTGCTATAGTTGAGGGATTGAAATAGTGATGGCAGTGTGAACAGGAAGGAATGGACAGATGTAAGTCAACTCACTGTATTGGGTTGGAGATATTGAAGTAGAAGGCAGAAATCACAAATAACTTAGATGTTTCAAGACTAAGTGATTAGGGAAATAGTAATGTCCTCATAGAACTAGGGAAGTCTGATAATATCTATGTGAGCTGTGGGATAAGTCACACATGCTGCAGTTGTAACTCAGTAACAACTATAATGTGTACACTTATCTTACTCCTGAGATATGTCACCTAATACTTTCCTAGTGACAGGGGCAATATCTGAGAACAAAAATATAAAGGAAGCCACACCCAAGCATATTCTCTCTTCTTCTTACTGCTCTATTAAGTTTCAAATGGACCTATAGTTCAACAAAACTGAACAGAGCAGTCTTCCAAAAGATTATATCCCAGATCATGAGGTGCTAACAACACTATTAAAGCTACTAAAGTTTTGAAGAGCAGAATCCAAAGGCAGAGATAATGATCTGTTATAGATGTAATGTTTCACTTAGGTAAGAAATATTTCTTGTTAGCTATTGTTTAAAATCTCAAATGAAGAGATATTAATTTATTATTAGACCATCTAAAACAGTAGGCTCTCACTGGGAATGGGAACATTAACAGAATTTTTCTAGGTCATTGGCACTGTTAGTTCTAAATCCATGCAACTGACTTGGGTTGGCAAGCTATCATAAAGCTAAATTTCCTTTTTTAAAGCACAAGCCAGTTTCTTACACTAAATTTTATATGGCAGACCACACTGCTAAAAATGCTCCTCATAGTATGCAAAAGCTGGATAAGAATTGCTGTTTGATGGTAGAACAAAAGAATTTCTAAGCTCCTCATCACCAACCCCCACTCAAACTACAAACAGCAGACAGATAATTTCTTTAATGAGTTACTGTTAGAGGAGCCTGGAAATATATTGTACTCAATTATTCATTATGGTGAACTTGTGGTAACCCAATCAACAAAGTACTCTTAAGTCTAGACCACCAGGATAGAGTTGATAGGAAGATGAAACTGCGATGGCATAGCAGAAAGAACACTGAATTTAAGAGTCAGACAACCTGGGTTTTATTTATTCTTAGTTCTGCTACCTATGAGGCACTGGCCAAGTCATAACATTTGGGGGCCTCAGCTTCCTCATCTATAAAACTAAGGAACTGAATTAAATGATCTCTAAGATCTCTTATAGCTCTTAACTTCTGATTTTTCATCAGGGCTGAAAAGTACACAAAGCAAACAATTAAAATGAAATCTTAACTTGAGAGGTCCTTCCCCTGGAATCTGAGGGGTTACAACAAAATAAGACCTCACAAACATGCTATATTGCTAAGGATAAAGAAATACAAACTTCTCCTAAATCAGCTATGATGTTATACTTCAGAAGTAAGGTAGCATATTCATCCCAAATTTAAATTTAGTTTTGGAGTATACGATATGACTTTCTAAGGTTAATTATAGCTATTTAGTTTTGACTGACATTAAAATCAATTTAATCCTTTGGGCAAGCAAAAAGCTCAAAAGCTCTGGTTGGTGGCAAGAAGTATTTACATCATACATAACTGGATGTTAACTCTATAATATGCATGCTTAGATATATGTTAAACACATCTACAAATTAAATGTGTATACATGTTAAGATTATAAAGACACAGACTAAAATATCAATAGATCTTTGCAAATATTCAATGGAATATTATTCCATTAGTAGAAACTGAAACATTAAAGTGTATTAACAGAAAAAAGGCCATGGCAGCATATCTGGGTAGAACCTGCTTAAATTCTACTCACTTAGGAAAGGCTGCATGTAGATAAAGCTTTTAGAGTTCTTTTAAGGAAATAATAGAAGTAACTTATTGGGTTGAGAAGAAAAAATGTTTGAAGTACAAAGCATATGCAAAGAGAACAAAAGGCATTGACACCAAAGGACTATGAGAGTAATGAATGAATTTGCCAAAACTGATAGGAGAAAGTAGCAGAAGTGTATTTTAATATTTTAACAAAAGTATCAAAGAAGCACAGAACCTGGGAGCATGAAGCTCAGCAACCATCTATTCCAACCTAGAACTGAGAAGAATCCCCACCATAACATATCCAGCTCCTGCTTGAAGATCTCTAAGGTGGAGCAACTGACCACTGGTTCTCAATGCATACCCTCCTACTTCTGGACAGCTCTGACCCTAAGGAAGTTCTTCCTGACATCAAGCCTAAATTGGCCTCTTTGCAACTTCCTCCCATCGATCCCAGTTCTGCCCTTGGGGCCAAACAGAGCAAGTTCCAATCACTCTTCTACAGAGACAGCCTTTCAAATATCTGATGAGAACAGCATGTGGCCTCACAGTCTTCTCTGGGGTAAACATCCCTAAGTCCTTCAACCAATCCTCAAAGATCTTCCCCATTCTATTTGCCCTTCCATGGCTATGCTCCTACTTATCAATGCCCTTCTTAAACTGGAGCAGCCAGAATTAAATGTAATACTCCTAGTGAGATCTGATGTGGAAAGACTATTATCCTTTATCCCTGGAATCTGTGCCCCTCTTAATGCAATCCAAGATCACCTTGGTAAGTTTTTGCTGGCACACCAACAGTGCTGAGTTTGAAAGTGAAGAAAATTTCCAAAACCTATTCAAACAAACTTCTATGAGACAATGACTCCCTCATCTCAGAGTGGTAAAGCTGGGGGGAGGGGGGAGTTGTATCTAAATTGAAGATCTTACAGTCACCTCTAAAGAACTTCATCTTACTAAATTTAGCACAACATTCTCTAACCTTTTGGGATCTTTTGGAATCCTGACTCTGTCATTCAGTATGTTAGCAATTCTTCCCAGCTTCAAGTCACCTGCAAACCTGACAAGTATGCCATCTCTATCCATGTCTGAGTTACTTTTTAAGATGTTAAATAAGGCTAAACACAAATCCTTGGAGTACTCCATTAGAGACCTCTTGCCATAATGAAAATTAAACCATTAGCAACTGCTGAAACAGGCCATCTAACTAGCTCTGAATCCATCTAATTATGTTATTATCTAGTCTACATCTCTAGATCTTCCTCAAGAAAAGCATGAGATCCTTTATCAATAGCTTTGTAAAAGGCTTAAGTACTGTGATGGAATTTTGATTAAAGAATTTTGTCAATCTGAACTAGTATGTTCTTTGATCAAGATTACCTAATGCTAGTTTTTCAGAAAAGAAATTTATTTCAATACAGAAGAGTTAACTGGTTGCAGAAATTGCGCAGTAAGAGGAGACAGTAACAAAAAAATGTTAACTATAAAAATAAAGAATATTATGTATCTCTTTTTAAAAAATACTGTGGTAGAAGAAAAATAAAGCTAGATAGTTCTGGCCAAATCACAAATTCTTATTATTACAAGGAGTCAAAAAGCTTCTCAGCAGCAAAAAAAAAAAAGACGTCACAAAGTCTATAAGGTCCTCTACAGATAGGCCTCCATTCAGATCCTATTTGCAATTCTACAACAACAGTTCTAACAAGCATGGATTTTATGGGTTCCCAGACAATAAAAAAATATGGAATTAGTGGTTTAGAAAGAATACTGCTTGAAGCTAAGGCACTGAAAGACAAAAGAAATTATAGCTAACAACAAGGAAAAATCAGAAAAGCTATAAAAAATACTCACAAAAAGTGAATAAGAACCACGGGAATATAAGACTTAACACTGGAAGGGATGCTAAAGAATCTGTTTTAATCACACATTACAGAGAAGGAATTGAATTCCCAGAGGGTGGAAGAGACTTGGCCAAAGTCATATATGTAGTAAACAGCAAAGCCAGAATTTGAAGCCAGCCAGGTCTTCTGGTGATCTAGCGCTATAATCACAATACTATGCTGCTTCCCCTAGACCATAGCTATTGCTGCCCACATAACTTGAGGTTTACTGGCTAGATTCCTTCCTTCCTTTCTTTCAAAAAACATAAAACCCTGTTCACTCTGAAGCTCACAGACCGAAACACAATAGGCCCGGCCAGGGCTCCACTTGATGTGTATATTTTGGGCCCTCCAGGCTTAGAGTGAATGTCAATGGTAATTGTTTCTCTTCCAACAGCAACCTTGAAGGTCTTCCCCTTCTAGTTTGATTTTTTTTCCTAATTAAAGGGGCCATCTCTTGACTCGCCTGTTCACTGAATGGGCGTTATCACATAGTAAGTGAGTATGTGAAACGGCCTCAGCCTAAAAGAGCCAGGGTCTCCCAATGCATCCTGGGTCATCTCTAGTCCTCCTGATGAACATCTGGTCACTGACCCCAGACGGCTCTGGAGGAGAAAGTGAGGCTGGTGACCTTGCACAGCCCTCCCTCCCTCAAATCAAAGTCACCTGCAAGTCATGTCATCATTAATGCCATGGTCCTCTCTGAAAAAGAAGGACAAACACAACAATAACAACAGAAGCCATTACTATACTACGGCAGAATATGGCAATTGATGTTATGATTACTTTTAATCACCCAGAAAAAACTAAGTTAGATTCAGCACCTTCTGTTTACCAGTGCAGGAAACTCTGTGCTCCACTTACGAGAGATAGCAATCTAAAAACATACTTATAATCAAATTAAAGCTAAGTTTTAAGTATATGGAAAATGCCTCTACGTTCAATGGTTCATCAATGACAATGGCTGATAAGTTACTACTGACCTGATGAAGGAAGAGTTCTAAAACACACTGAGAAAAGGCAGGGATTCGCCTGGAGAGGCAGAACCAACAAAAGGATGAGGTGAAATAATTTGACAGTGCAAAACAATTTAGAAGGTTGGCAGGAAATTGTCTCAATGGGGTAAGAGTGGCGTGCAGTCCAGCAC
>JAQQSV010012273.1:0-12806 GCA_028646515.1 Pseudochirops corinnae
ATATATATATATATATATATATATATATATATATACACACATACACACATATGTATGTATTACTTTTCTGGCTCTTCATGGAAGTCTTCCCATGCCCCTCTAAATCACTCATATTCCTTGTTTCTGATAAATCAATAATATTTAATTACATTTCTCTACTACAGTGTGTTTAGTTATTCCCCTATCAGTGAGAACCCATTTTGTTTCTACTTCTTTGCTACTGCAAAAAGTGTTGCTATGAGTGATTTGGTATATGAGACCATTCTATCTTTAGTGACCTTAGGGTATATGCCAAATAGTAGGACGTCTGGATTGATGACTCTGAATATTTTAATCTTTTTTTTTAAGTATAATTCCAAATTGCTTTCCAGAATGGTTGGATTAAGTCATAAATACACTGATGATTTTATAGTGACTAATTTCCTATAGCCCTTCTAACACTGACTGTTCTTTGTTTTGGGGTTGTTGTTTTTTTGCTAATTTTCTGTGTATGGGGTCAAATCTAATAGTTATTTTATTTGCATTCTTATCTTAGTGATTTTGAAGTCTTTTACATAGTTGTTATTTAATGTTTGCAATTTTTCTTTTGAGAATTTTGTTCTTGATCTGTTGACCTCTTATCTATTATAACTCTCACATTGTTTTATTCAAAATGTGGTTTATTTGAGACCTTTTGTTTTTACCTCAGTTATTTTAAATCCCTCCCCCAGGACAGAACCCTCTCTCGGACAAAGAAAAGCAATTAAGCAACCAATAATGATAAATAGTAAATTCTGTCTTCTTCTTCAACTTTTCCATAATTATTCCTTTTTTTTCTTTTCTCTTTTAAGACCATCAAAACAGAAGGGAAAAAAGCACCCCCAGCCCCAGTATTCATCTCAGTCAATTCCTTATCTAAATTCCTGAGGGGATTCTTATCTCTTCTCCCCACACAGGAATGTAAGCATTTCACCATCATTTAAATATCTCCAGTTGCTCAAATATATTTACATTTCTCATTTCCTCTTGAAGGTTTTTAATTTTGAAGGTTTTGCTCATCTCGTTTATCACAGTTGTTTGAAAATCCTCTATTCTATTATAGATCCATTTTTTTGCCTGTATTATTATTCCCATGTTGAAGAATATGTTGTTCCTCACTGTATATCTTTATCATTTGTCTTTTGGAATATTGCATTCCAAGATTTTCTTTTCTTTATGGTTACTGCTACCACAACTTGTGTAATTCTGATTGTAATTTCTTCATATTTGAACTCTTTCTTTATGACTGATTGTAGTATTTTTTTTTTCTTTTACCTGGAAGTTATGGATTTTCTCTATAATATTCTTAGGAATTCTTATTTTGAGGTTTCTTATGTGAAGTAAGTGGTACATTTTTTTTCACTTTTCCTTATGGTTCTACTATATCTGAGCATTTTTCATGTATGGTTTCTTAAAAAAGGTTATTTGGATTTTTTATCTGGTCATAATTTTCAAGGAATACAATGATTATTTTTAAATTAAATTTTTTAGTGGACAAAAATCTATTTTTTCCTCCCCTTTCCCAATAAAGTGCTTCAGGCTTTAGATACTTTTCTACTTTCTCTGGTCAAAGAAACCTCTAATAGACTTCTAATCACTTATATCTCTGCTGCCTTCCCTGGCAGAACTCCTTTTTTCATTGCATACAGGCTTCTGGCTATCTTTTTGTACACTTCTGGGGCTCTTTGGATTTCTTGATCATCATCTTGGTTTTTAAAAATATTTTCTAGATTATATAGGGGGGAGTTCAGCTCCTCTGTGACCTTTAACATTACCACTTTAACTAGAACTATTCAGTCTTTCTCTTTTAATGCCGTTCAAGATTACAGTAACTTTTTTGATTGATATATAACACTGCTAGCCAATTTAGCTTTCATTCCATGAAAATTCCCATGTATTTTTCAAATAACTTGGAATCTAGGCATGACTCTTTATCATCTTGTACTTTTGGAATTGAGATTTTAATCAAAGCATCAACTTGATATTTCTTTTTCATTTTATTCAGCACCATGTTAAAGTATTCTACATATTTAAGTAGTAATCTGTAATTGCTATGAAAATTATTTAAAGTTTGCTTAGCATAGGATTTACTTGAAAAATGTTATCCACTGGCTGCATATTCTATACCAGGAATGCTGAACCTGAGGCCTTGAGGCTACATGTGACCTTCTAGGTCCTTAGGTGAAGCCTTTTGACCAAGTCCAAATTTTACAGAACAAAGCCTCTTATTAAGGGGATTTGTTCTGTGAAGTTTGGATTTAGTCAAGCTCTGTACTTGAGGTCCTAGAAGGCCACATGTGTCCTTGAGGTTGAAGGCTCCCTATCCCTGTACAGTTCTGAAATAAAAGAATTGATACACTAAAATACAGTTCATCACAATGAAATCTGAGCTAGTTTCTTAGTTTATTCAATATGAATCACTTGGAAGTAATTCTTTTATTTTGTGTTGATATATGAATGTTAAAGTATATGTTAGGATAAGGGCAGAACAAAGAAGAACGAATAGAACTTTTGATGTGTTATTCAATGGGGGGAATTCGGTCTTCCACCATCTTTCACTTTGTCATTTGAATTTTGAAAGATTTTACATGTAAATTATAAGATATCACTGACATCTTATCATGTTTCTTAAATTAGATGTTTAAGAATCTCGGCTTGAAAAAAGAATCAAGGAGACAAAACGAGGCAGTATTTGAAGTTCATATACATTTGAAAATTCCTCGAAAAACTTTTTATACAGAGACTGATTCATTTGAAAATGCTTCAGATTACTTACTTGGGCTTGAAAGTTTTCAAAGCAAACTTTTGAAACCTTTGGATGAAATGAAATTAGATAATCCACTCGACATTTCCACCAAAGCAGTGGATGAACAGTTTATCAGAAATCCCAGAAAGAAACCTAAATTACAACAGATTGCTGAAGAAAAACTTTCTGGTAAGAAAAGTAGGCATCTTATTCTGCCTTCTGGTGCCTCATCTTAGTATGGAGGCAATCCAAAGTTCTTAAAAGTCTCCACCAGTTTTGCAGATACCACCAAACGGTTATAGGCCCGATAGCAGAGTATGTGTCTGTCATTATATGCCAGGCTAGCTAAGGTCAGAGAATCCTCACCATATAGTTGACCACCAAAGGATGATTTAGGAGTTAAGAATTTACTCCACTATCATTTCTTAATATACTCACCTCCTTCACTTAATCTTCTCTGGTCAGGAAGGACAATTAAGAAAAACCAGTTTGACAAAGTGACCAGATCTCACTATATATTATATTCAGCGTCCATAGCCTTCCACTTTTCTACCAGTAAGGGAAAAGATAGGCAGCATGGCATGATGGATAGGGCTCTGGACTTGGTGATGAAAGTACTTGGTTTCAAATTCTGTCTCCAACACTCAGAGCTCATGAACCTAGACAAATCTCTTAACTTTATTGTCTTATTTTCCCCAACTTTAAAATGAAGGAATTGGACTTGATGGCTTCTAAACATATGTTCCTGTTATCCTAAGTTCTTAATCAGCTGTTCTTCAGGAACAAGGCTTAATCAATGGTAACTGGTAAAGTCTACTTACTAAGATGCAAAGAGCTTACATTGATGGAAGGCATATATTCACACCAATGAAACCATGTATCTTTTGAAATAGTGAAAAAGATAACTAAGACTATTACAGATGAAGAGCCTTAAAAAGTCTTACTGAATAATACTGTGGAGAGATCACTGTCCTAGTAGTGAGACAATTTGGGTTCAAATACCACCCCCTCCCCCATCACCTACAACCTCTGAGATGTGGTACAAGTCTTTTAACCCCCATGGATGCCATGTGTATTTGTGGGAAATAGTCAACCAGGTTTTAGGGGAATGTTTTATATTAACTGTCTTTACCGTGTTATCTGAGCATAGCAATAGCTTCCCTCTAGGACCCTGCCAATTCAAGCAGAAGTTAGGGCATGCTGCTGTTTCTCCTCTTCCTCCCTGTCTTTCTCTTCTTCCCCCTCCTCCTTCTTTTCCTCCCTAGGTTTCATTTTGCTTTTCTGTAAAATGAAAGTATCAGACTGTATGACTTCTAGAATCCCTTCTGGAATTAGATGTGTGGTCCTATGATTCTATGAAATAATAACTGGAAAATGTAAAATGAAAGAAAGAAAGAGAAAACATTTTCTGTTTTACATAGTTTGAGTATATAAGTTGCATTCATTTGGTAAATTTACTTAAATTATATCCTCAGAATGATCATAGATTCATAGTAAAATTTATTTCTGTCATTTATGAACTGAGTATCCTTTTTTGCTAATAGTAATTAGTTTTATTCTCTATCCATGTTTACCAGCCTTTCTTTTTCCTGAATCATCCTTCACTTAATTTTTACTCTTTCTTTTTAGCGATGAAAATAGAAGAAAAACATCCAGTGGACCAAGATGACAACATAGTGAAGTTCTTAGAGTAAGTATCAGAAAATTATGTGATTCCAAGTAAAAAAAAAAGTTTGATGTCATTTACTGCATTCCTGTAAATCTCTATTATTTTCTTTCACAGAGTTCCAGAATTCCATGCAAATCTCTTTCTAACTCCCAACAGATTGGAATTTTCTAAGAAAATTCAGGAAGTGATAAATAATTTTGAAAAATCTCTAAGTATGTTTATATTCTAAATAATCCATTTAGAGCAATATGTGTATTTAGTAGTGTGGTCTCAAAATTCTTCTGTTTGATCCTTTCATAACACATGAAGGAAAAAGCTAAGAAATAGTATATAGCAGATGATCAGAAATATTAGCAGCGAGTATATGGGATTTTGGAGAGCATGCTACAATTTCTTGTTTTCCTCTTACAAATACCCTGTTTCTATTAATGGCCCCACCATCTTTCTAGTGATCCAGGTTTGTAACTTCAGATACGTCCCTGACCCTTCTGTTCCTTTATCCCCATATAGCCCATCAGTTGTCAAGTCTTATTGATTATATACTCCATGATATGTCTCATACCCTTCCCCTTCTCTTCAATTGCATGATCACCCTCTTTCAGGTACTCCCTAATTTAGCAGAATATGGAAAAGATGACTAATGTAGAATGAAACTAGAAAGAGAGGTTGGGGCCCAGTTGTGAAGGGCTTTCAAAGCTAAACAAAAGAGTTTATATTTGATCTTAAAGACAATAATTTGGTCCGTTTGATTGAGTAGGGAAGTGACACGGTCAGAGCTGCTCCTAAGGAAAATTACTTAACATTGTGTACGATGAACTGGAGAGATACTTGAGGTAGGAAGATCAATTAGAACAGAAGTGTCAAACTCCCTAACAGGGAGACAAGCAGCCTGGAAAAACTCTACAAAACTCCCAAATAAGGCACACTAGATTAAAATGTAATTGGGAAATATTAACAAAATAAATAAAAACAAATATTGATAACGCTCATTTGTAGTTTTCTAAATCAATAAGGGGTGAGCAAGGATCCATTTCTGTTTGAGTTTGATGCCACTAAGTTAGGCAAGTTATCACAACTATCTGAACATACTAGGTTTAAAAAATAAATTTGCATTGATTTCTTTTTGCGTAGCCTAAATTCCCTTCTGAATCCTTCCCCCTCCCCATTCCCAGAAGGCCATCCCATATAATAAAGAATATTTTTACCATCACTGTAGCTAATTTATACCCATATCCTCTATCTATATATATCCCTTTTAAATGTCATGATAATTATACAATTCTCAATATTTGGAAGTATCAGCTTCCCATATAGGGATGTAAACAATTTGCTCTTATTAAATAACAAGTTGTGTGTGTGTGTGTGTGTGTGTGTGTGTGTGTGTGTGTGTCCCCTGTTTACATTGTTATGCCTTTCTCTCTATGTAACCAGCCAATCTTCTTTTTTTGACATGCAATTCTTTGGTAGAAGATGATTGCTGTTAACTTTCTCATAGACGAACATTTTAATGTCTTAAAAAATAGGAAAAGAACTTTGATTTTATAAAAAAAAAAAAGTTGATAAAATATGTGTATGAACAAATGGTTGTCAAAGAGGATTTGAACAGCTTAAGACAGAAAACAAACTGTGGCATAAATAGACAAATCAGAGACACCGAATAATGCCTTGTTTCTTTGTGAACATTTTGGTGTTTTGGGGGGAACAGAGAATAAACATTTTTAATTAAAAGTGGGAAAAATGTGAATACTAAGATGCCATTTCACAGACACAGATAAGATATGGTAATGTGCTACAAACTTAGAGCTACAGGCATTGTAACTTTTCAACTCATATATATATAAGTTTTTAAGACTTAATAGGGTAAAATGGGAGGGAGGAAGGGAAAAAAAAAAGAGACAGAAACAAAAAAATCATAAACCTAGGTCTTCTTGTCTCTAAGGGTGACTCTTCTGTTCACTGTGCTATGATAGATTTTAGACAATGACATGCATAAAGACATAGCACTTTTTGTTAAATTTGCAGGTGTCATAAAGTTAGGAGATAAAGATAACACATGGGATTATTGTCATTTATTAAATAGTTAATATCTCAAGATACTTTGACAAGCTCCAGTGTTGGACTGAATCTAATAAAATACAATGAAATGAGGGCAAATATTTAGTCTTAGTTGGGCTCAAAGATTCTACTTCACAAATATAAGATTGGGGAGGTATAGTTAGGTGGCAGTTCATCTGAAAAGTATCTTTGGATTTTAGTAGATCATAAGATCACTATGAATCGACAGTATAATATGGCAGTAAAAAAATTACTTCTTAGTCTACAGAATATCCAAGAATGAGGCAATGACAGTGACACTATATTATCTTCTGAATTCTTCTGGACTATAATGTTCAATT
Organism: Pseudochirops corinnae; assembly: GCA_028646515.1. Taxonomy (NCBI): domain Eukaryota; kingdom Metazoa; phylum Chordata; class Mammalia; order Diprotodontia; family Pseudocheiridae; genus Pseudochirops; species Pseudochirops corinnae. Next base: position 6,830 of record JAQQSV010012273.1, read on the forward strand.
CTGGGTGCCACATTTTAGGAAGGACACTGATAAATGTGGGGGTGTCTCATGGGGAGTGATCAGAATGGCAAACAGATTTGAGCTCATTCCATATGAGAATTGGTTAAGAAAATTGGGGCTATTGACCTGAAGAAGAAAAGACATTGTAACCATATTTAAATTCTCAAAAGGCTGTCATGTGGCAGAGAGGACCTTCTAACTTTTAACATTCTATGACTCTGTGATATATGCATTAGGTGTAGGAAAAGGATACAAAATTTAGTCCAGGTCTTTCCCCCTTGAAAAAGAAAATAGAATGAAAGCAGTCAGCAGCAGTGAATTATTTACATTAAAAAGGGCTGAACAAAAGCAGAAATTCTGTAAGATGGCCCTAAGAGAAAAGAGCAAATGTTTATCTTGTCCGATCCACTTTTGTACTGGAGAGTTATAGAGAAGATGGAAAAAAGCAGAGCGCGATGTTCTGGCATTCTAGTGATCAGCCTTTCAATATTTCCCTAAGACAGATTTCTTCTAATGGCACTTGTGAGTTTCACAGAAGTCACTAGCCTTCTTAGAATTTTATCAATTATTACAGATAAACCAGTACTAAATTTGCAGATGCCAAGCAAAATATGTATGGATAGCAATTCTTATGATCACTGTTCTTTCTTTTCCTCTCTCTTTTCTTTCTGACTTTCTTTTGTCTTCATTTCACAAATTTATTTCCTCCATTGTGAACACATCCCATACTGACTCCTTTTTTTTTTTTTAGACTTTTTTACCTTACAGAAATGGTGTCAAGCTCAGAAATGCAGGCCACTGAATTGTATATACATTAGGATACCTATGAGCCACATGTTAACTTGGAAAACCACATTGTTAATATTATCTATGTTTTATCACATTTTTATTTTGTTAAATATTTTCTGATTATATTTCAATCTGGGCAGCCCTTAAGAGTGTTGCGGGCTGTGTGTAACCCATAGTTCTAGAATTAGTAGAAAATCTTAAGTTTCTGAGGAAAATGATCTGCTCACGTGGCTTTAACAATTATCTTTGCAGATGTTTCCCACCCTGACTTTTTCCCAGTTTCATATCTATTGCTGCCTGTAGGCTCAAGCAGCACCTGAAAATTAACGTTTAAAACCTGTGAAACTCAGAAGAGAGAGAATTTGATGAGCTGTGTGTTTTGACATTAGCAGATGTTGATTAGAAATAAAAGCCAATGTAGATTTTTAAAAATTAAGGAAAGGTCACAGTCAGAAATAACATCTATAAAAGGCATAGTTTAAACCACATGAACAGATAAAACTCCCCTAGAACCCAAGGAGTCCAAGGGTGAGAAGGCCAGAGAGCAAAAGTCAGAGCCTTGGGAAAAACACAACTGAATATAAGGAGCCACCGGGTTGTTTTTTTCTTTTGAGTATTTACAAGGGAGATAGTGTGAAAATAGATCAATTTGTCGTTCCTAAAACAGAAAACAATGTGTTTATCACCAACATTAACCTTACTATCCTCTGAGTTTCAATGGATCAAAACTGTGTTCATTTTCTCTCCCTTTTTCTTCAACTCTAACAGATTCAAAAAATTCTAATATTTCTATACTAACTCAGATCTTCCTGTTTTCAAAGTTACTGCCCTTTTTCAAACTCTGATCACCTCATACCCAGACCCAGACTACTATAACCTACTAGCTGGTCTTTTCTCCAGCCTCATACTTTTTACCCTTGCCTAATATATCTTGTACCAAGTTACTCCAGAACTTTTCCTTGAACACTGTTTTCAGTGTGTCATTCCCTTACCCAAGGACTTCTTTGACTCCTTTTTCCCCTTATCAAATACATTTGTATTTTATACAAACATTGAAGACCCTCCATCAATATCATACCATCTCTTATTTCATCAACCCTATTTCTTAATAGCTAGAGATGCTATGAATAGGATTTAAGAGTTGTTATAGATGGGTGTGCTGAAATGGACCTAAAATACTAATTTTTTTTTCATATTTTTAGCTCATTTTATTCCTTTCAGTCAAGATCATCGTCTGTTTATCTTTTTCTTTGATCCTATGAATATGCAAATACCTAGTGAACAAGAATTGGAGAAACAGAAAAGGCTGTCAAGATGGCCAGATTACTCTGTTCTGTTTGAAATGGATCCTGCCTACCAAAAGAATGTAAGTTTAATAACAAAGCTCAAAATAAGATCTGAATTAGTAAAGTAAATATCCAAATCTAGTACCAAGCCCAAAGTCAGGAAGACCTGAGTTCAAATTTGGCCTCAGACACTAGTTGTGTGATCCTTGGCAAGTCATTTAATATCTATTTGCCTCAGTTTCCCCATCTGTAAAATGGGAATAAAAGCACCTACCTCCCAGAGTTATTGTGAGGATCAACTGAGATCATATTTGCAAAACACAGTGCCAGGCACATAGTAAGTGTTAGGCAAATGTTAGCTGTCATTAGCAGCAGCAGCAGCAGCCATCATCTTTAATTCTGCCACTCTGGGAAAAGGGACAGAAAGAAGAAATATCCATCTGAGTGTTTCAGAGACTCCTTTCTTTGTTTTTCACAGTGGTTTGGAAATGTAGAACTAATTTTTAGCATAATAATATTTAGTCTTTAATTTAGCTTAATGAAACTGACGTTCCAATGTGAATAAATAATTTAAATTTAATACACAGTTTTAAAAAAAATACAGCTTTCCTTGTAATTCCTAATTAACTATTAATAATTTGTTTGCAGATTGTGGACCTTCTGACCATTATTGGTAATTCAATGGCACGAGTTGAATGTTATAGCCACCGATTTCTTCCGTTTTGTACCATGGTAGAACAAGCAAAGACAATGGCATATAAAATATCAAAACTACGAGAACAATTAACCTCAAGTGATTTTGGAGATATCTTGGAGGTGTACACAGACTACCTTAAAGATATTGTCTTTATGCCTATTGAGAAACGCATTAATATTATCAAGGTTGTGAGTGTTGAATATCAGTCGAGCTGCTTGCCATATATTGAAAATGTCATTAAAATGAGCCATGCCTTGTTGGAGTCCATGATTCAAGAAAAGAATATAAGTCTTTTTGCAGTAAGTAGTTTGCTGATGTTTTTTACTAATGTGGTTATAGGATGTGCATGATGATCAGCATGTCTAGAAAATGTTCCCCTGTAGGGACAACTATCTTTTAGACTTAAGTTTTTGCTACTTCCATTACTCCACAAAGAATACTGTTGTCCCTGACTGTACAGTCATACTTTAGGCAATGTAAACCTTATGCTCAGAAGTCCTCATGACAGTAAAGGCCCAGGTGTCCTTTAAAGGATTTTCTGGCTCTCGGTTTATAGCTACTTCCTAGAAAACCTAGGACAGTGTATGTAGGATATTCTCCAAGATGCTGAGACCTACTTCCAACTTGTAGGCATGTAGTTTTCTATATAATAGAAGAACCCCATTGCTAGGTTGTACACATAGAAGACTCTGCAAACAAGGAGGAAAGAATGGGGAGGGAGCAACAGTTGAACCTCCTTTTCACCTGACGTGGTCAACAGAGGATAGAACACACACAAATATGGGTGAAATACATTTCACTAAACACGGGAGGAAAAAGGGACTAGAAGGAAGAGAGAGGAAATAATAATAGAACATATTCAGGGAGAGATTAGCCTAAGCAAAAACAAAAACTCCAACCTTGGAGGATTGCTCCCTAAGAGTCATTAGGAAGGGAGGGAGGGAGGTAGAGTGGGTGATTGGGTGTTGGACAAAGGAAAAAGAAGAGGGTTGTGGGAGCAGTAAAATATTATACTAGGCATAGAGCACTGGTGCTAAGCTCGTTCCTTCTTTCTTACCACCCTCTTCTTTTTAATGAAGCAGCAGGAAGAAAAGAAAGGAAAAATTATGAGTATGGGATGACAGAAAATAGGTAATTGGCATTTATAATTGTAGATGGAATGATCTCACCCTTAAAATGGAACACAATAGTAGAATGAATTCTTGTTTATAAGAAACATGCCTGAAACATAATGATTCATGCAGAGTTATAATGAGGAGCTGTCTGTCATGTTTCTGCTGAAGTCAAAAAGGCATGAATAGCAATCAATGATCTCTCAGATAGGGCAATAGTAAAAAAAAAAAAAGAGAGAGAGAGAGACAGAGAGACAGAGAAAGAGAAACTTTATTCAAAGAGACAAACAGGGAACATACATTATGCTGACCTATATTATAGATAAGGTATTCATATAAATACTTGATATATATGCACCAAATATGATAACATCTAAATTTTTAAAGCAAAAGTTGATGGGTTACTGGGAGAAATTGACATTAAATCTATAATAATGAAGATCCTCAACATACCCATTTTCATAGATAGGCAAATCTAACCAACAAGTAAATTTTAAAAAATTAAATACCTAAATAGAATTTTAGAAAAGTTAGATTATAGGCGTCTGGTGATTATTGAATGAGAGTAAGAAGGTAAGTGTGTATGTATATATTTCTCAGCTGTACATGACACCTTCTCAAAAAATAACTATTGATTAGAGCATAAAATCCTTACAAACAAATGTGGAAAACTAGACACATTAACCATATCTTTTACTGACCATTACATTTATGTGTGTGTATATATATTGCCATATATTGCCATATATTGCCATATATTGAAAATGTCATTAAAATGAGCCATGCCTTGTTGGAGTCCATGATTCAAGAAAAGAATATAAGTCTTTTTGCAGTAAGTAGTTTGCTGATGTTTTTTACTAATGTGGTTATAGGATGTGCATGATGATCAGCATGTCTAGAAAATGTTCCCCTGTAGGGACAACTATCTTTTAGACTTAAGTTTTTGCTACTTCCATTACTCCACATATATATATATATATATATATATATATATATATATATATATATATATACATACATACATATATACAGACACATACATATTATAATAGTCTGATGAAGAAAAGATTAAAAATTGATTGGATATTAAGTAACTTAATCCTAAATATTTGGTGCGCCAGAAAACAAACCATGGAAGCAAAACATAATTTAGTTTAATGTGATGATAACAATCAAACAGCATACCAAAACTTTTGAGATTCAGCTAAAACAGTCCTTAGGGGAAATTTTCTATTTCTAAAAATTTTCACCAACAAAAGCAATAAAGAAGAAATGAATGAATTGAGTATACAATTAAGAAAAAATTTAAAACCCAAATTTTAAAACTCCAAATAAACATCAAAACAGAAATTATGAAAGTCAAAGATAAGTTTAACAAAATTGCAAATAAAACAGAGTCATCAACTTAATAAAACAGTGCTTTAAAAACGATAGAATTGATAAACCATTACCTACTTTGATTTTTTTAAAAAGAATAGGAAAACCAAATTTTAAGATCACAAAATTTAAAAAGGAATTCAATAAAAATTAAGAAATAAAATAAGAAATTATTTTTTACCTAATTATATGCCAATAAAACAAACAACCAAGGTGGATGAATGTTTACGAAAATATAAAATTTCTTCCTTAACAGAATAAGGAAGAGGTGATTTAAATGATCCAATCTCTGAAAAATAAATTGAACAAACTATAAACACACACACATGGGGGGGCGGAGCCAAGATGGCGGCGTAGCAGCAGCAACATATCACAGCTCTCACATAGCCACCCCAAAATACTCTTAAAATAGGACTCTAAACCAATCCTAGAACTCCAAAACTCACACAAAGATACTTCCCACTAAAGTCGGCTTGGCTACGAGGAATCATATCAGCACTGTGAACCGAAACCAGCCTGGCCTGAAGCCATGGCTGTGCCCCGGGGGCGGCTGGGCGGGAGGAGCAGAGGAGCCTCTCAGGTGAGTGGATTAGCAGCAGCTGCAAGTGGAGATTGCCAAAGGGGGAGATAAGCAGTCCGGCCAAAAGGCCTCCAGCATGGAAAAGCAAAAGGCAGAGGTTTTGCACCCGCCTCCACGTTGTAGCTTCCCGCCCACG
>JAQQSV010012275.1:0-12805 GCA_028646515.1 Pseudochirops corinnae
TCCGCCTCCGAGTGCCGTCATCGCCCGGTGAGCCACTCACGTACAGTCCCGAAGACAAGGAGACATCTCGCGTAATCATGCCATTTTATTGCCAACGTGGCATTCTAGTTCCAACCCTAAGGCTGAACTGAGTGCTCACGATCAAGGCAAACAGACATGCGCGGGCCTCTACTCCATCCCCAGACTGTCGTGGTGCACTGCCAGTGGCTAATGACGTCAAACACTCTTACAGTCCTTCATTTCCTTAACTGGCTCTTGGGTCTCCTTCCAACGCCTTCATTTTGTATTCTACAAAGTTTGGTCCTTGACTGCCTTCTATTTGTTTTATGGTTTTTGTCCTCAGGAATGTCTAGGTAGGAACATGCTGCTGGATTCTGGTAGCCACACTGCCAGAGAATCCAGCATTATGCTTGTGATTGGAGGTAGAGCTTTTAAAGATAATTGATAAAGCCCTCAGGACTGAGGGGATCCAAATGCCCACTTAGGGGGCTTCGATAGAAGTGTGCTAAGGCTGGCAGTTATGTTTAGTTGTTGATGCTTCTAGACCAGCGGTTCTCAACCTTCCTAATGCCCCGACCCTTTAATACTTGTATGTGGGCGTGTCTGCATGTGGGTGCACCTACTTGGAGACGGATAGAAGAGCTGTGTCTTGGTTCCTAAGAACACCAGAAATATGTGTTTTCCAATGGTCTTAGGTGACCCCTGTAACCCCTGTGAAAGGGTTGTTCGACCCCCAAAGGGGTTGTGACCCACAGTTTGAGAACCGCTGTTCTATACCTTTTGGAAAAGCATCAGCTACTCTTACCTAGACACTTGAGAACAAAAAGGTCACTTATCATTGGCCTGTCCAATTAGGCCCTGCCCCATGCAGTATGACCCAAAGAGGTTGTAAATAAGGCAGCTAGGTGGCACCATAGTGCATAGGGTGCCAGTCCTCATCTTCCTGAGTTCAAATGTGACCTCAGAAACTTACTAGCTATGTGACTCTGGGGAAGTCACTTAACCTTGTTTGCTTAAATTTCATCACCTGTAAAACGAGCCGGAGAAGAAAATGGTAAACCATTCTACTACCTTTGCCAAGAAAACCCTAAATAGGATCATTTCAGTGAGACAGGACAGAAACAACTGAACCACAACAGCAGGTTGTAAAGAGGGTGTGCACAAGGGTGATAGGCAGTGAAAATGGGAAGGCTGGGATGGATCTAAGTGATATTACAGAGGGAGAATCTACGGGAAGTGGGGATCAATTCGATCTGAGAAGTGAGGGAGACAGAAGAGTCCAAAATAACACCGAGGCTTCAAAAATAGCAAAGTTAGGAGAAAGATCAGGTTTTGAGAAGAAAGATAGTATATGTAGGTTAGAACATGCTGCATTTGAGGAACTGAATGAAAACCCAAATGGGAATATCCAGCAGGCAGTTCTAAATACAAGTCTTGAGTTCAGAAGAGAAGAAGCTAGCACTAGAGGTTGGGAGACATCTGCAATGGTAATAGTTGAAGCCACAGGAATGGATGAGCTTGTCCAGCATTCTATCCATTGCACCATCCAGATTAAGTATTAAATTCATGCCCCAGAAACTGACCATTCCAGCAATTTGACCGTAGCAACCCAAGCCAGAAACTGTTGCATGCAAAGTAAATGTCTATCTCCATTGCTTTAACTAGACATCTGAGCAGAACTGTCTTAAGCAAACACAAAACAAACAAACAAAAAAAACCTCCCTTCTCTACCCTGCTGCAAGAGTTTTTAATTGGCCTTCCTATTTTTACTCTCTAAGCCAACCTTTGTTTTTTGGTTAATCTTCCTTATTTCAAAGATCTAATTGACCCATTCCTTATTACTTACCAAAAAAATTCCAATTCCCAAGGATTCTAGCTGTCCACAACCTAGCAATGCTCTAACTTTTGAACCTCATTTTATGCTACTCCTCAACCACATTAAAAATAAACAAATGAAGAAAACCTGAACAAAGAAGCCATTGTCCTGGTTGAAGTACAAAAGGTGAGGCCAATGAGCCAGATCACAAAGTCAGATCATCATGGAAACAAACCCAGGAGGTCTGACAAATTACTTTGACCAGTTCTGACCTGCCTCTGAAACTTTTAAAAATAGTGGTATGACCCAGTGGCTGAGTGTAGATGGGATTTAAAAGGTCCTTCAGCAAGGAAGCTGTATAGGGCTTGACATTAATTTCATGAAAATTACCCAGCCTGTTCTGACAGCAGTCACATAAATTGTCACCAATTTGACTCTATGACATATGGAGCAAAGTGTTCCAAAGCACAGAAAGATGGAAGATGGAGATTAATATCCAGGCACACATGGCTGCCAGCACAATTAATCTCTAATGAATTTCAATCCTACATGGTAGCTGTATCAACAAAGGACTGAACTGAAAGTGAAGGCTGAGTGGAAAACCTGTCACTGATGTATATGTAGAAAGGTTAGAAAAAAGAAATTATTTCAAACTCAAGCAGAGGAAAGCATGACTGAGAGTTGAAGAACCTCAGAAAAATGCCAAAGGCCACACTTGAAGCTCCCCTAAAAAGATCATGAAAGTCAAAAAACTGTCTCTGCTCCCACATTTTACTCTGACAGAATTAATAAGGAAGACTTCCAATTAGGTTTCCTGTGCATAATTATAGGTCTTTACCAGTATGTAGGCACTACAGAGTAATTGCAAATTAAAGTTTCTTTCAGAAAGTACTTAGAGTATTTCTGGCCATTTCTAAATTTAGACTGTTTGACGGACAAAGTCCATAGCCTCCACTTCGCCTTGCACGTGCGTATTCTCTTTGAACCTGTATAGTCTCCACGTCCAGAGAAAGTAAACTACGTTGTTGCAGCAAAGATGAGTGTCAAGAAATAGAGATCATGAAATCTTGTGTCACCCAGATGGTTCTCTAAGAAGAATAACCTTCGAACAGAATTTTTCCCCAAAGAGCAAACTGTGTAGCATGGTGTGAACAGAGTCAATGGGTGACCTAGCTTTCTTCCTCCTTCCCTCATGGTAGCCCCCTATCTTTAAATGACCAGCAGCAGAGATGATTTATTTCATTGTAACCATTAGGTGGTGCTAAGAGCCCCTTGATATGGAGGGGCTCACTCTGTTGATTTGTGCATGGCCCAAATGAGGTGGAAATGTGGAGTCCATAACCTGCTTTTTGTGGTTACTAGAGTCCTATTTCTCCACTGAACTTCCTTCTGTGGGATGATGCCACTGCTACCCTACAGGTGGGAGTTGTTCAAGTGTGTATTGCTGTGATGCTCTATCCAATCAAAATGGCACTGGGACCACCCCCACATCCTCCCCTCCCCTCTCAAGTCTGCCTTCTTTATGATGGTTCTATATTTCAATGAATGATAGTCACGTGACAACTGTATAATGAAGTTGGCTCCCTCCAGAAGAAGACTCAGGCTAAGATTCTCTCTGTACCGCGCTCCCCCCCCCCCCCCCCAACCTCCTCCCTTAGCAGAATTCGTAAGTCAATAAGCAGGACTTAAAAATCAGAGAACACATTGTTCAGTCATTCAGTCGACCCCATGGACCACAGGATGCCAAGCCCTTCTAGCCTCCACTATCTCTCAGTTTCTCCAAGCTCGTGTCCACTGCTTCCACGACGCTAGCTATCCCTCTCATCCTCTGCCGTCCAGTTATCCTTTCTTATCCTTCAGTCTTTCTCAGCATCAGCTCTTTTTCAATGAGTCTTATCTTCTTGTTATGTGACCAATATTTCAACTTCAGTATTTGACTTTCCAGTGAATAGTCTGAATGAATTTCTTTGAGCATTGACTAATTTGATTTGCTGAATGTCCAAGGGACTCACAAAAGTCTCCTGCACGACAATTCAAAAAGTATTTATTCTACGGCACTCAGCTTTCCTTATAGTCCTCCTCTCAAAGCCATACATTGCTACTAGAAAAATCATAGCTTTGACTATACAGCTCTTTATCAGCAAGGTGATATCTCGGCCTTTTAGTTTGCTGTCCAGATTTGCCATAGTTTTCCTTGCAAGGAGCAGGTGTCTTTTCATTTCATGGCTGCAGTTGCTATCTGCAGTGATCTTTGAGGATCAGAATATAAAATCTGATACTATTTCCATTTTTTTTCTCCCTCTGTTTGCTAAGACATGATGGGACCAGTTGCCAAGATCTTAACTTTTTTGATGTTAAGCTTCAAGCCAGCTTTTATACTATCCTCTTTCACCCTCATCAAAAGATTTCTTAATTCTTCTTCATTTTCTGCTATCAGAGTAATATTTTCTATATATCTGCGGTTGTTGGTATTTCTCCCAGCAGCCTTAATTCTGGCTTTTCATTTATCTAGCCTGGCATTTTGAGTGATGTACTCTGCATGTAATTTAACTAAATAAGGTGACAATATACAGTCCTGTTACACTTCTTTTCTAATTTTAACACAAACTGTTGTTCTAGAGAACAAAAACATACTAAATATCTGCAAGCTTGCTGTTTTCTTAAGTTCTGGAATTATCTGCAGACATTGGATCTGTCTGGACCCAGGAGTTCAAGGCAATGAGTACTGTCAATTCTACCTTGAGTTGATAAAACAATGGAATGACAGTTCCTGAAGGATAGTTGACTCATATTTTCCATAGGACCGGTCACTGGGTACAGATGTGGATCCTTTGAAAACAGGATCTTAGTTTCCTCACAGCCCAGAGGCTGAAATAGGGGGATCCAATGAGAAGTAGACCTCAGGAAGGGCAGTGATTTGTCTGATCTTTGACAGTTTAACCAAACCATCACACCTGGGTTTGGGGGAATTGGTAGTCAGCTTAATCGAGTAGCATGGTCCTCATTGTACAGGTATCCCTTCCCCATTTGTTGTGACATCATTTACCATTGCAGTTGAGGCATCAACATCCATGGCACCAATCTTTGAAACTCATGGAAGTGTGTGTGTGTGTGTGTGTGTGTGTGTGTGTATGTGTGTGTGTGTATGGGGGATGTGGGATAGTGGAGAGGCAACAGCAAGAAGGACACCAAACCTTCCAGCTCAGAAATTCAATCTTAACAGACATTCCCGAATGTATATAATGGGGGATGGGAGAAATTAGAAAGGAGAAAAAGTTGGGGAGACTGCTTCCAGAAAGGCATGATGATGTGAGATGTAGAGGCATAGGTTCCCAAAGTGGACAATACCACCCCCTGGGCAGTGTTGGAATGATGGGGAGTGGGGCAGTAGTACCCTCTTGTGCAATTGATAGGCATTGAATAAAAATAAGGGGGCGGTGGAAGCCTAAGGAAAGAAGAAAATTTTGAAAAACCGTTCCTACATGTTCCATCTGTTGTGTAACAGAGTTAAAGTCACAGTGATTACATTATTTTGCAAATAAACACACAACATGCAAGTTAAAACCCATCAGTGGTCAAGTCTGCCAACAGGTGTTAACAAGTAAGTGTTGGCAGGCAAGCCTGTTGCACATTGTTGGGAAGTTCAGCATTCTTTGGCAGGAGTGTGTGCCTGTAAGGACTTGGTTACAATATGATACTATATGGCTATATAACACAATATTGCATCATCAAAATTTCAGTGCAGGGAAAAATGCCACAAATTTAGAATAAATTATTGAATTTAAGGTGCATCGTTTTTTTGAGGGGGGGTAGGCAAGGCAATTGGGGTTAAGTGATTTGCCCAAGGTCACACAGCTAGTAAGTATGTCAAGTGTCTGAGGCTGGATTTGAAAGCAGGTCCTCCTGACTCCACCTAGCTGCCTCAGTTTTTTAAAAAATTATTTTATATTTTTTTGAAATGACATAAATTACAAAAAAATATTAAAGGGTTAAAGAAAGTAGATTTCCAGGGGGGTGCTGAGTAATTTTTTTTTATAAAGGGGTGATAGGCCAAATAAGTTTGGGAACATCTGGATTAGAGCATTCCCAGATATTCTGAAACTGGTTCTGGTCTGCTTGCCACATAGTAAAAAGGAAGATTTTTGACTAGCTGCATAGAGAGTACTAGGGTGCATTAAGAAAATCACTGGTCAGCAAGAGTATTCTCTTGAATGGGTTCTTTCTGATCTTTGCTGGAGGCCTCAATGCTGGAATGGCTAGATGTGAAAACTCAGGATGGGCTTCACTCCCATATCTCCTGATAATTCACTCTCTAGACCTTTCCAAGCTCATAACATTATAGCCATCTCCAATATAGAAGGAAGAAAGAATGGACAAAATAGGGACTTGGGCAACAGAAAGTCATGATGCCATTTCTGAGTGAAAGAAGGATTCCTCCCCCACTCAGCAGCCCTTAGCAATTCATCCTCTTTCACCAGCTCCAGCAAAGATCAGAAAGAACCCAGACATGGTGATACAAGCCTCTAGTCCCTGCTCTTGGTAGAGTCCTGAGGCTGGTAGATAATTTGAATTCAGAAGGTTCTGAATTGTAGGGCTGAAGCCGATTGGGTGTCCACACCACATCTGTTAGTGAGCCCTGGGGAGTGGAAGGCCACCAAGCTGCCTAAGAAAAGGTGAAAGGGCCCAGGTTGGAAAAACAGAGATTAAAGCTTATGTGCCAATTATCATTGGGATTGGGCCTGTGAATGGTCACTCCACTTTCAGCTTGGGTGAGCACAGGAGAGCTAGTCTCAAAAGAGGAAGCAAAGAAGGAAAGAAGGAAGGAAGAAGTCTGAGTTTATGTCATATGAGGATCAATCAAGGGAAATGGGGGTGTTTAGCCTGAAGGGAAAAAAAGATCTAAGGAAGACATGATTGTCTTTTTATAAAGATACTGAAGAGTGGGAGTGGGGGGGACATCTGCCTGATGCAGTTTTGCATTCTTGCCGAATGTCTTTTCCATTCTACGGCTAAGTAAAACCTCCTTTTATTAACTGTTCAGTGATCTATGTGGGTCTCATTTTGTTTCAATGTTTAAGGGATCTGAACGCAGGTCTTTTCTGACTTTGTTCAGTGCTCTATCCACTGTATGATACTTCCGTTGAGTGCTTAGCTCACCTCTAATGTCATGCCTAGTCTCATTCCCCTCACTGTGTTGTCTTTTAGTATGATGCAATCTGATTTGCAATTTGGCTTCTATTACTGTCCATCTTCTTCAAGGTCATTAATAAATACCTCATTGTGAAGTACGGTGGCTTTTTTGCTGGTCTCATTCTCCTTGATTTCAACAGCCTTAGAGTCAATTGTTAAGAAGCCTCTTGATATGGGTGAAAGAGTTTAAAAGCTGGCTGAATGCTTAACATTAAAAAAAAAAACCCCAAAAAACTAAGCTCATAGCAATTGGTTTCATCACTTTCTGAAAAATAGAGGGAGAAGAAATGGAAGAAGTGTCAGATTTTATATTCTTGGTCTCAATGATCACTGCAGATGGTAACTGCAGCCATTAAATGAAAAGATGCTTGCTCCCTGGAAGGAAAGCTATGGCAAATCTGGACTGTGTACAAAAAACAGAGCCATCATCTTGCTGACAAAGATCTGTAGAGTCAAAGCTATGGTTTTTCTGGTAGCCCTGTATGACTGTGAGAGATGGATAGTGAAAGCTGAGGACTGCAAAATTGACACTTTTGAATCATGGTACTGGAGAAGACTTTTGAGAGTCCAAACAGTCAATACTTGAAAAAATTGATTCAGTCTATTGACTAAAAGGTCAAATAGTGAAGCTGAAGCTGAAACTTAAATACTCTGGCTATATAATGAAAAGATAGGACTCATTGGAAAAGAGCCTGATGCTGAGGAAGATTGAAGGTGAAAGGATAATGGGACAGCAGAAGATGAGATAGCTGGCCAGGGTCATGGGAACAATGAACATGACCTTGGGCAGACTTTGAGAGCTAGTGAAGAATAGAAGGGCTTGGCATCCTATGGGCAACGAGATCATGAAGAGTTGGATGGGACTACACACCACCACCGCCACCACTGTCACTACCACCAACAGAAACAAACACCCAGTTGTTATTCAAGAGGCAGCTAGGTAGTGCAGAGGAGAGATTGCTGAGCCTGGAGGCAGGGAGACCCCGAGTTGCAATGCAGCTTCAGACACTCAGCCCTGTGTGATCTTGGACTAGCTACTTAAATCTCTGCTTCAGTTTCCCCATCTGTAAAGCTGGGATAATATAGTACCTACCTGCCAGGGTAATTGTGCAGATAAAATGAGATAATCTATGTAAACTTCTTTGGAAACCTTAAAGTTCTATATAAATGGTAGCTATCATTAGTATTTTCACTGTCTTGAAATTAGTTTTTATTTTGTGTTTTGTGCTATTTGTGAAGATAAATGTGATAAAGTAGCTAGGTGGCTCAGTGGAATAGAGTGCCAAGCCTGAAGATATATCTTCCTGACTTCAAATCTGGCCTCAGACACTTAATATCTGAGTGACCTGGGCAAGTCATTTAACTCTCAGTTTCTTTATCTGTAAAATGAGCTGGAGAAGGAAATGGTAAGCCACTCCAATAGCATTGCTGATAGAACCCCAAATGAGTTCATGAAGAGTCAGATATGGCTGAAAAACAAAATTAGTTTGTATAAACTTGGTAAACCTTAAAATATTATATAAGTGCAGCAATTATTAATATTCTTACTCTCTTGAAATTAGATTGTATTTATTTAACTATATAGATGCTTTATTTTCCCCATAGGGATACTAAAGCTATGGCTTCTCTCATTCGTGAAATATTTTTTAAAGCATGTGTTTCCCCGACTTTCCTAGAAGATGCCATAGTTATACTATTGAGCCAATAGAGATTGTGTGGTGGCCAGATTTCTGCTTTCTTTTCCCATTCTGCTTCATTAGGGAAAGTAAGCAGAAACATTCTAAGAGAATGAAAACTTTGTCCTTGTTTAAAAAAAAAATAGGAGCCTGTCAGACCTGTCATGGCATATGACAGTACACATGATAGGTTATAGGTCAGCCTTCACTGGGGACACTGATGGAGCAAAGACAAAAGTTAGAGCACAAAGCTTTGCATTGATCATGCCTGACCGTAACTTGTTGCTGGCCTAGACACTGCAGGTCATACAAATACTTTTCTTGTTCTTTTTGTTGTTCCTATTTTGCTTGCCAGAGTCCAAAACAACTGTGAAGAACTCCAGGCCTTCTTTTTCTGATGCTGTACTGATAGAAGACTATATGTTCTATTAGGCTAGGGCAAGTTAACTTAACTCAGTTAAATGGACTTAAAGCGTCCTCAGCATCTATCCTTGTTAACTTCCTTCTCCTGCAATGGCTAAGTAAATCTCCTTTTGTTAACTGTTGAATGGCCAAGTGTTCCATTTTGTTCTGATACAGATATCAACTGTCAATGGACAGGCCTCTCTTTTTGTTTCCTCAGTGCTTACTTAAAATTTTTTATTGTTTGATTGATCGATTGACTTGAGTCAGGCCCATTCAGAACAACTGGCAAAACTCTGAATGATCTCACTGGAGTATGGGCAGTGCAAAGGAAGGTAAGCCCAGATTGGTCTTTATGCTTTTGGGGAGGCTTTAGATCAGCCTGTGGGTTATGTTCAATTTGTAACAATGAAAATACATCCCGTATATCAGATATTTACATTACGATTCAGAACAGTAGCAAAATTACAGTTATGAAGTAGCAACGAAAATAATTTTATGGTTGGGGGTCACCACAACATGAGGAACTGTATTAAAGGGTCGTGGCATTTGGAAGGTTGAGAACCACTGTTTTAGATGATGCCTCTAAAGATGGTGGTTGTTTACTAGGATACGTCTCCACCTCTAGGAGATTAGGGGGTATTTATTTAACTGGGAGAGACTGATATAATATTCTCTGTGTCCTTAAGCATTGTTTCTTGAAGATAATTGCTGTAAACTGTCTACCAGCTGTGTTGTCTTGGGCCCAAGCCAACACAAAGTCGTGGAGATGGAAAACAGAGTGCCCCTCGTGAAGAAGAATAAGAAGCCCAACTTGACTGGAGGTACTAGGGAACCATTGGACTTGATTGATGAGGAGGAGAAAAGAGGTCAGGGAGAAAGAGAAACAATATGTGATTTTCCTGAGATGTAGGTCTGCCCATGCCACCCCTCAAAAACCACCTCCCTCCCACTCAACAAACTACTTCCAGGATCAAATATAAATCCATCTTCTTGGCATTTAAAACTGTGTCCCCAGTTTACCTTTCCAGTCTCATTAGACATTACTATTCCCCTTCCCACACACTGTAACGGTCCTAATTTATTTTTGTTGTTGTGCCATTTCAGTTGTGTCTCATGCTTTTGACACCATTTTTGATTTCCTTGGCAGAGATGCTGGAATGCTTTACCATTTCCTTCTCCAACTCAATTTACAGATGAAGAAACTGAGGAAAACAGGGTTAAGTGACTTGCCCAGGGTCACACAGCTAGTAGGTGTCTGAGTCCACATTTGAACTCAAGAAGATGAAATCTTCCTGACTCCAGGACTGGCATTCTATGCACTATGGCGCCACCTAGCTGCCATTTACAATCTCTTTGGGCCATACTGCATGGAGCAGGGCCTAACTCGGCAGACCAATGATAAGTGACTCCTTTGTTCTCAAGTGTCTAAGAGCAGTGATGCTTTCCCAAAAGGTATAGAAGCATTAATAGCTACACATAACTGCTTGGCTATAGTATACTTCTATCTAAATCCCCGAAGTAGGTATTTGGATCCTTTCAGTTCTGAGGAAGACAGTTGCAAAAGATTTATGATAAAAAGTGCTATCCATCTCCAGAGAAAGAACTGACAGAAACTGAATGCAAATCAAGGAATGCTTTGTTTTTTACTTTATTTTTCTTGGGCTTCTTTTTTTAAGTCTTTGTTTTCTTTTGCAATATAGCTAACATGAAAATATTTTTTGCATGACTGCAGATGTGTCATTTATATCAAATGGCTTGCCTTCTCAAGGAGGGGAGAGAGGAGAGAGAGAGAGAGAAAATTTGGAATTCAAAAATTTTAAAAATTGTTTTATCTGTAATTAGAAAAAATAAAATAAAAATTTGAAAAACAAAAACAAACGTTTGCTCTAAATAGATCTGTAGCATTGGTAATATTTTGGCAAATTTCAAATACGTCTAGGAGAACTAGAACTGTACCCTGAGCCCTTCAACTCCTGGGCATTTATGTCATCCTACTGAAATGATCAGCATGTTCAGAACAGCTAACAATAGCCCCCTGGTAAAGGCATTGCTATGACTCATTCTTTCTAAAATGTGAACTTCCACTGCCTTGAATAGGCTCTATTCATATTTTAAATATATTCAAAAGGATTACATTGTGGTGTGGTGGAAAGAGCATCCGTTGGTCCAAGAGTCAAGTAGCTTGAATTCAAATCCTGGCCCTACTAATTGTTAGCTCTGTGGTCCTAGACCGCCATCTCACTTTGATGGCTCTCATTTTCTTAATATTAAAATAGAGAAGACAGTAATATTTGAATTCCTTACCTTACAGAAGTGTTGTGAGGAATGCACCTTGCAAAAGAAATGATCCATTTTATAGATGGGGAAACCAAGACTTGGAGATGCTAAGTGAATTGACCAAGATCATTCATCCAGTAAGTATCATAGTTAGAATTCATCTCAGGTTTCTCTTGCTTCAAAACTAAAAATCTAAACTTTTCCCACTACACCACAGATTTCTAGACTTGTAGTCTAGAAACTATCTGTGCTTTCCCCATTAAATTCCCCTGGTTTTATTTTTCCCCTCCAAATTAAAACATAAATTAGATCAAATAAGCAAAATTTGTTTTGGTCCATGATGAAAGAGGGTAGGTAGTCCTATACCCTACTGACTCAAGGGCCTTATTGGTGATAATACTTTAGCTTTTTTCTCATCCACGCCTATCAACATCAGGACTGAGGTGGAGGGCTTAGGTGAGGTGAAGGGGTAAATAGTGGGAAGAAGGGTTCAGTGTCATGAATGAGATCAATTTGTACATCAATAAATGGAAGAGTTCAGTAGATTCTGATGTATGTTCTACAGAATCAGTGGGCAAAATAATATGCAAACAATCCCCCAAAACATTTTACACATTTTCCCCCAAAGTCTTTCAGACTCACGTTTGGTCCTAGCCATGTGGTTAATTGAATTTTGTGTGTAAAGACTGTTAAGCTCAAGGGCTGTAACCTGGGTCATATGGGAAAGTTGGTATTTATAACTTCCACCATTCCAATGGGCAACCTAAAATAGCAACAGAGATAGTGGAAACCCAAAACAACAGAGAAATTCTTCTTTATTCTGCCTTTCTGATCGTAAGCCAACTCATCAAAGTTTGTGAGAGTTCAGGGTCAGTGATAAAGATGCAAAAGGAATAGAGACCCAGTGAAATAATTTTAATCAAAGGCCTCCAGGGAGCACCTGGACATTGCCTAAGGGTGGTAGACAGGGAACTGACTCTCTTACTGTCCTTTCTGAAACTAAGTGTGAAAAGTTTTATTTTGAACTTAGGTTCAAAAGATCAACTTCAAATGTACAATATGAGGGAAGAGAGGTTGATGTGAGAATATTAGCAGACCATAAGTGCAATTGGGGTCATGCAAGAAGCTCATGCAACTTTAGCTGATGAGAGTAAAGCATCCACGAATGGAGGTAATCATAGTCCAACTATAACTCTTCCTCATCCAGACCACAACTGGAGTATTATGCTTAGTTCAACTTTGATGAGTTCCTTATGATTTCTTTTCCATGTTTACCTTCTCATGCTTCTTGCATTTGAATGTCAAATTTTCTGTTCTGGTTTTTTCTTCAAGAAAGCTTGGAAGTTCTCCACCTCATTGAATGACCATATTTTCCCTTGAAATATACTCAGTTTTGCTGAGTAGGTGATTCTTGGTTTTAATCCTAGCTCCCTTGATCTCC
>JAQQSV010012276.1:0-12805 GCA_028646515.1 Pseudochirops corinnae
TATAATTATATATTAATAAATATATTAGTGTATTAATAAATTATGCATATAGTTATTATATATAATAATTTATAAACAAGTAAATAGTAAATAAAAGTAATGTGCATAAATATTGTTGTAGCCCTGTTGAACTTTGTTTTCCTAGAAACATAAACTGCTAAGAGCTTGAAGTGGAGCAGTCCCCAGGAGCTGAGATATGGAACTGGAGCAGAGAGCTGCCTACATGTGAATCCAGGCAAGAGTTGGGAGTGATCAGTTCATGGAAGAAGAGCTGTGAAGTTTGGAAATCAGCCTGGAATTAAGATGAAAGAGACTTTACTTGGATATTCCATATTGACTGATAAGATTTTACCTTACTATGACCTAGGGGAGGATGATATTTGTATTTTCTGCTACCTCTTAAAGATGACTATAAGATATACTGAATGATATGTTTTGTTTAAAACTATGTGGCCATCTTACTAATAAGTTTTTATTTTATGTTGTTATGAATGTTATGCTTTAGTTTATTGTTGAATAAATAGAGAGTTCATTATACTATGGGATTAAACCCTTAAAGTTATCCACAGCAGCAGTCCTCAGGAGAGCTGCTGTGGTTGGCTTTATGCTTGGGCTAGCCCCTTAACTTTTGTCTGTCTCAATTTCCTCATCTGTAAAATTGGAAAAATATGCCAAACCTTTCAGAGTTGTTGTGAAGATAAAGTATATATAGGTATATAGGGTTTGTATGTGTTGATCAGAGGTCTATAGGTCACTGATGATCTCATGGTCCATGGATTCAGGGTCGTGGGCTGTCTGCCTTAGGGTCTGAGGGAAAGTGGTGGCAGTGGTCTCATTTACTTGACACAAGCTACCTCTGATTTCTCACTCAAGATGGCCTGCTGACTCAGCTAGACTGGCTTGTCTGTCCTGTAGGTCAAAGTTGATTGGTGGTTGGTAGAGATAGTTAACATTATCCCCAAAGGAGTTGCTTCCATGACTAATGATTGGGGCAAGGTTGGGAAGGGGGGGGGGTGGAGACTGGACGCCAAGCCAGTGGTCTGAGGAATGCTGCTATTCCCAAGGCTTTTATAGTAGTTGCCCAATGGTGGCAGTTGGCCATCAGTTGGTATTGTCAAGAAAGAAGAAATAGGGATGGTCCTTTTATAGACTGTATTTAACCTGAGCTTTAAAGAAAGCAAGGCTTCATTTGTTTTTGAGGAAGAAGTAAGAAGGCAGAGAATTTTAGGCACAGGGGTCTCACTGTGCAGAAACATAGACATGGAAGATGGAATGTCATGGATGGTGAACAATTAATAGATCTATTTTTCTTTTTTTTAAAATCAGTTAATTTATTTTTAGTTTTCAATATTCATTTCCACAAGATTTTGAGTTGCAGATTTTCTCCCCATTCCTCTCTGCCCCCTACCTACCCCAAGCTGACAAGCATACTGATTACCCCTTCCCCCAGTCTGCCCTCCTTTCTGTCACCCCCCCCTCATCCTCTTCCCCTTTGCTTTCTTGTAGGGAAAGATAGATTTCTATAAACCATTGCCTGTGTAGATTTAATTTTTCTTGACCCTAATGATCACCTTCTCATCTTGGATAACTCTCCTTTTTAGGTTTTCTTGACACTGCTCACTCCTGGTTCTCCTACCTGACTAACAACTTCTCAATATCCTCTGCTGGTTCTTCAGCCAGGTCATTTCCACTAACTGTGGGTGATTCCCCAAAGCAATGTATCCAGATTTCTTCTCTCTTTGCTCTATACTCTCTCACTTGGTGATCTTATCAGATCCTTGAGGATGGCAGAATAAACTCCCTAAGAGGTACTCAGGATTCTGTCATAGGTTCCCTATCCCTCATCTAGATCTATCATGACCTAGAACAAGTTCTTAGGATTAGAGATTTGGAGGTGGAAAGTGTAACAGTAATCAATTTAGCAGATACTTAGCCCTTAGTAATTTAGGGCTAAGTATGGAAGGTATGAGCTTTGCTTCCTGTTGAGAGGGTGTGAACTCCCCTGTTGCTGATGTGGCAGAAGGGGGTTGCCAGTGAATGTATATAAGAAGAGTTCTAGTGACAGAGAGACAGAATCAGGAATCTTCCTCCTGGTGGCAGAAACTGGATTGTCTCAGCATCTGGGAGCTGGGCTGCTAGACTGAAGAACTAAGTTGGAGTTTTCTTGAGAGAGAGAGAGAAAGAGAGAGAAAGAGAGATTCTCTCCCAGCATCTGGAAGCTGACTGTGAACTGAGTTGGAGTTTTCCTGAGACCAGAATCTGGTGAAGGCTGAAATGGCTGTTACTGTGCCTGGAGGGCTGAGTTTTCTACTGGGTCCTAGGATCAGCTGAACTTCTGGAGGACTGAAGAAGCATCACCAGGATAAGACTTTGTTTGTTTGTGGCCTGGCTGATCCTTGAGTTCCCAACAACAGAAGTGGTGAAGGATCTGAGATGTGCCAGACCCTGTGAACTTCAGTGTGTACCAGGGACTTCCTGGAGGACTGGATGAGAACATGGGAGCTGTCTGCTCCTCAATCCAGGTGACTGTTTGGTGGAATCAGGTAGGAGCTACAACCATGGAAGGGGATCCAGGGAATCTGAGAGACTACCTTAAGTCAAGATGAAGAAAAAGCCTCTCCTTGGATATTGAATGAGTTTACTAGAAACTGAAGGGTGGAGGATTTGTGTGATTTTTTTTTTTCTAATGACTGTACTTAGTGATTAATGATATTTAGTAATTGTGAATCTAGATTAGTGACTGATTAAGTTAATGGTTGCCCCATGAGTGTAAGATTGATTATTGTATTGTGAATTGACTGAATGATTAAGTGAGGAGGGTTTCCCCCTTAGGGAAACCAGATGATTATTCTTTTGTTCTTTGTTCTAAATATCATGGCCACTGCAGTGAAAACTGTGTGGTCATTGTAATGTTAAGCTGTTATGAACACTATATTGTGATTTTCTGTGATAAGATGCAATGTTGTGAATATTATATTGTGATTTGTTTGCCTTGATTTGTAATGGAATAAATGGAGTGTTCACTATATTGTGTAATCAGAACCTTAAAAGCTGTCCACAGTAGTATTCTTTTGGGAATTTGCTAATGCATAGCATTACAGAAAGGACCTCAGAAATCATTGAGTCCAACCCCCTAATTTTTTTCCATTAAGAAGCATTAATTTTATCACTCTCCCACCCTGCCCCCACAATTAAAAAGTTAAAAAAAAAAAAGAAAAATAAAACCTTTGCAAAGATATGTGTAGTCAAGAAAAACAAATGTCCACATTGTCCATGTCTAAAAATATATCTCATTTTGCATCTTGAATCTATCACCTTTTAGTTACGTTCTACCACCAAACAGAAAGAGCTTAATAACTTGCTACTGATAAGATGGGGACCATACTTGTTGACAGTTAATCAGAAAGTTTTCTCTCAAACTCCCCTTCACTTGGTGTTACTAACCTTTGAAAAAGCTGAAGAAAGGAAAATGTGAAATTAAAGGGCAGAATTAAATTATAGAATATCAAAACTGAAAAGACTTGAGAAATATTCAAGTCCAACCTTGTCCTTTTATATACAGAGAAACTGAGATACATGGAGGTTAGGTGATTTTGAGAGGTCATGTTATTATTTATGCAGGACTCCTAGCCCCCAAATAAACATTCTTCAAGGTACACCAATCTGAAGAAAAGGTTCTTAATCACATAGACATAGCCAACAATAATAATTCACATTTGAGATGTAGTAAGGTGTCCTCGTGGTTTGGAAGACCTGGCATCACTAATAATAGCATTTATGAAGATCTTTGTGGTTTTCAAAATGCATGCTAACTGATGTTATATCATTTGATCCTCCTAACAACTCTATGAGGTAGCTACTAATTATTCCTATTTTACAGGTGAGGCTGAGAACAGTTAAGGGACTTAATCAGGGTCACATAGGTACTAAGTAATCTAAGGCAGAATTCAAACTTGGGTCTTCCTGACTCCAAGCTAGAGGCAAGTCTTGTGCATTATCCATTGTGTCACCTACATGTACTAGCTGCCATATTCTTGCTCTCCAGCCCTGGGCAAGCAACTTAACTCCTCAGAGCACTAGACAGCCAGTACCAAAAATTACAAATGATGTTCTGATCTACATCCATGGATATAGTTTCCACAGTAGTGAAATTACAGGCATGGACCAAGAAAACAAAACAAAACAAAATCTTAAGGCTTTAAACTATAAGACTTAGAAAACATTTTATTTAGAACAGCCCAGGGTACTAATTTTTGCAAATATCACTACACCCTTTGCCCTATTTGTTTAGATTCAGAGTTCTTAATTTTTTCTATAGTATTGATCCCTTTGGCAATTTGGTGAAGCCAACAGACCACCTTGTTAGAATAATCTTCCTAAATACAGAAAATATATAGGAATTCAAAAGAAACCAATCACAATCATACTGACAGTTATCAAAATAATAAAATTTCAAGTTCATAAAGAGTCTATGAGTCATTTGCCCAAAATTATAAAACTCAAACATAGCCAAATCGGGATTCAAATCCATATCCTCTTCCTCTAAGATCAGCTTTATCTTTACTCAGCTACACTGTTCATCCAAACTTATAGAGCACCATAAGTATCTTTCTCACAATGAGCTCCATCAGGCAGATAACAGAAGTAGTGTTCCCATTTAAAGATTAGAAAACTGAGGTCCGGAGAGGTTATGTGCCTTACTGTGGGAACTTAGTGAACCACACTGACTCCATTTTGTGACTCAATTCTGGAGCTAGCTCAGTTTCCTTTCTATTCAATTGTGGGTCTAGTCCAATTTCTTTCTTGTGAGAAAACTTTATTCAATTAAGGGAATTGTGAGAGGACTTTATTGCATTGTTTGAATCTAGCCCTGTGTGGCTGAGAAGCTGGACCACCTCTATATTAACCCAGTCAGATCCAAAGACTCATGCAGAGAGATTTCTCACAATTATACATGTCAAGCAACTCAGATGTCTCATCTGAAAATTAGTCTCACACTGATGAATCAATTATTGTTTTCTCGTTCCTTTGAATACAGATGCCTGGGGGAGGGGGGAAGGGGACACCTCTTTTTCTTACTTCAGGGAATTGTACTTGTTTGCTCTCCCTTTCCCAATTTGGAAAGTCCCTAAACTTTCCTCCAATTAGTAATCTGATTACTTACTAAATCTTAAATCCTGGTTTATATCCTGTTAATTGTTTTCTTTCAATACGTAGAAATCTGCCTTCTCTTCCTATTCACAGTGGGCTGCCAAGGTGAGGAGGCCTAGTCTCAATTTGTTATGCAATTGGCATTTATTGTTTAATAGCAATATGCCCCAAAGCTCAAACCTTTGCAGTTTTTTCAGAATGCACTCATCACATTACCTATATTCATGGAGCTGTAAGTGCAGGAGCAAAGATTCAAACCTACAATCTTCTATCTCCAAGTCCCTTTATAATCTACCCTATTTGTTTTACTGGGGATTCTTAATTTTTTCTGTGCCATTGACCCCTTTGGCAATTTAGTGAGACTAACAGAACACCTTCTCAGAATAATCTTCCTAAATACAGAAAATATATAGGAATTCAAAAGAAACTAATCATATTGACATGCAGTCGTCAAAATATTAAAGGTTCCAAGTTCGTTAAGGGTCCATGAGCTCCAGGTAAAAAGTCCTTAGTTTGGAGTATTTCAAGGCCTGAAAAAAACTTCTTACAGCCTTTCCTGTATTTAGTCATTCTTTCTTACTCTCCTCCACCAGTTCCTTTTGTCTCTTTTTAGATTAAGGGAGTAAAAACATCTGCCTTCAGCAAGCCTGTTGTACCCTGAGTTCTCCTTACACACACGGCTTTCCATAAAAGTCCAATAAACAGAGAAGAGAAGGTAGAATCGGAGTATAATGAATTTCTTTTAAAGCCAGCTTCCTGATTTCCTTCAGGCCCCTTTTAATGTATTCTTTGTCCCTGAGCAGGAGATTATTTTTCCCAGAGACATTTATAAAGAAAGATAGAGAGAGAGAGAGAGAAAGAGGGTAAGGTTTTAATGTACTTTGATGCTTTAGATTTCTCCAGTGCCTTCTGAAGAGCTACAGGCTTTGTAGAAAAGAATTTCTAAACACTTCCTAAATAGAGAACAATTTCCAAGAATCACTCAGGCCAAAATTGGGAAGGGACCAAGAGCAGCCACAGCAGGGAGAAGACAACGGAGGAGGCGGAAGGGAGAAGACAACAGATGAGATTGTGGGATCTTGTCTGAAAGTGTTTCAACTATTCATTTTACCAGTTATGATTGACGGCCCTTTGTTTGCCTTGACCTTTTGATTTGGCAAGACTCCTGTTCTGTACAAAGCCTTTCTCCATCTCTCAGCTCCAGAATCAATAGTCTTCTCTCATTCCCCAGTTTATAAAGCCTATTTAAGGCTTTCACCCAGGAGGGTCACAATACCTGGATTTCTCCTTTGAGGATAAAATTTGTAATGTAATTTTGACTGGAACAAATAGTGCTGCCCCAATCCTGTTTTTAGGGTGATTCTTAAGTCAAAAATAGTTGGAGATTCTCTGATTGGATCGGCCATGTTGCTGTTGCTGTTTGTCCTTCCTTCTCAAAGAGGACTAATGACATCAGGAGGGTGGTGTCTTGGCTTGCAATGAATTGAAGTGAGGCAGGGCTGGGCAATGTCATCAGCCTCATTCTCTTCTCCAGAGGCATTGGATCTGCCAGTGACTGGGTATATGACCTTCAGTGTCTCATTTTCCCTTCTGGGAGGTAGTTTTCCAACCTATAAAGTGAGGGACTTGCTATATGACCACTGAGCTATCTCCCAACCTTAACATTGTCTAATTCTATCAATATCAATCTCAAATCTCCACTTTACAATGATGGCATATATTTAGTATTATTCTTTTAGATAAGAATCATGAATTCATTGTTTTGGTTTTTTACATTTAAAAAATTCTATTGATATTTTTGGTTTTAACATCAACTTCATTTTCAAATGTATTCCTTTTCCTTCCCTTCCATGAAGAATCATATCTTATAATAATAAATTTAAAAAGGCAGAAAGGGGGAAAGCAACAAGATTTTAAAAAGAGAAAGGGAAAATGAAGTTGAGCAAAGCTACTTTTCCTTCACTGTCCCTGCCCTGCCCCCTCTTTCTCTCCCTCCCTCCCTCCCCTTCCCTCTCTTTTCCTCTCCTCCTCCTCCTCCCCACCCTCTCTCTCTCTCTCTTCCTCTCCTTCCTCTCTCTCTCTCTCTGTCTCTCTCTCTGTCTCTCTGTCTCTGTCTCTATCTCTCTGTCTCTCTGTCTCTCTCTCTCTCGTTTTTAGAAGAGATGATTCTTTGTAGAAGGGAAGGGAAAAATAAATATATCAACCAAGTCTTAGAGTATTTGTAATGGTCATTGTTTTCCTCCACTCTCCTATACAAAGAAGAGTGGGGAGACACGTTTTCTTTTCTTTCATGCCAAGTTTAAACACCAAAATTCAGTTTGTCTTTTACTGTGGTTCTTTCCACTTAGATGGCTGTAGTCAATGTACAAGATATTTTACTTGTTCTGTTTACTCCGTGAATTCATTATTATAGGAATTTTGTGGAGAGGAATCTTCTCCACCAATGCAGATAAGCAGCTACCAACAACTTATAGTCTTAGCTGCCTGAGGTTTGGAGCAATCAACTAAATCACCAAGGTTACACAATGTATGTCACAGGATGGACTTGAACCCAGACATCATCGCTGACAGTCAGACTAGCTCTCCATAACTGCATTAGGTCTACCTCTATAAGCAGGGATTCTTTAACCCTTTTTGTGTCATGGAGCTCTTTGGCAATCTGATGGAGCTCTTTCCAAAATAATGCGTATCTTTTCATTATTCATAATCAAAGGAAATGCTACATTTCAGGTACAGGCTTGGGAAAATAATGATGCATTTTCCCATTCAAGTTCAAGGACCCCCTAAAATCTTACTAAAGACATTCCTGTGTATAAATTTAAGAAACAAGACCCCTACTAGATGTAAATAAGTCAATAAACATATATCAGGCACCTATAATGTACAAGCAACTGTACTAGACGTTGGAGATTCTTTAAAAAGACAAAAATCAAAACAGACCCTGCCCCCAAGGAGCTTACATTCAACTGGGGAGATAGAGCATATATGGAAATTTCCTAAAGTTAAAAACAGAAACATCTAGTACAGGGTGAGGTGCAGAGAGATCAGTAAAGCCTTCATACAGAAATAGCACTTGAGCTAAACCTTGAAACTAAAGATTCTAAGTAATGAGACTAATGATGTGTATTCCTAATGGGCATTAAAGAATTTATGACTCTTTGAAAGAAAGAAAAAGTTTATGTCCATAACTAAGCTGAAAACTGCTGTAAATTTTATCATCAGTGATTATTAGCATTGTCTCTTATGTTAACAGATTATATAAAGTAATACTTCATTGGGTTAGCATTGTTGAAGGATGAGCTATTCTGAAGAAATTATTTTTTTTTTAAAGCTAGCTCCTTTAAGGACCAAAAGGGTGTTCATTGTTTTTGTAGGTAATATTCTAAAATGGAGTGCACACATCTCCCTGCTCTCTTCAATATAATGAATTGTTCATTTTCTAATCTTTTCTTGATGACTCTATCATTGACATGAACCATAGGAACCTGTGGTTGCTTCAAAGATTAGCCCTGGGACTAAAATTCCCAAGGGACCTTTCACTATTTCCCTTGTCCTGGATGACTCCCTCCTTTCTCAAGTAACCTTGCTCATACTTCTCTGTTGGTAAAATACACAACAAGTGTCAGAAATCTTATTTTCTTCACAAAGTTATTGTGGGGATCAAATAAGATCATGTGTCAAGTACTTTGCAAATGAAAGATACTTTTCCTAGGTTGCCATTGAAATATTCTTTCTTTTTTTTTTTTCTGAATGCATTCAAGTTCTTGCTAAAATAGATATAACAAGGCAGTATCTGAGCCTCTTAGCTTTCAGGCAAGGAGAGAAGAGTTATAGAATGTACCCTCTAATTTCTTCTCCTCACCAAGTGTGAAGGGGAGGGAAATCATAAAAGTCTATTTCTTTTCTTGAGATTTCCTTCTCAGGAAACCACCTCTTCAGCAAGGGATCCTTCATCCTTTTCTTAAAGCCCTGCAGTAAGGGGGAACCCACTACCTCCTGAGACAGCAATAGAATTACTTTTGGACAATCTAGTTGTTAGGAAATTTTTCCTTTTTACCAAATCTAAATCTCACTGTCTGCCTCTTCCATGCATTTCCTCTGGTTCCTCCCTCTGCAAGCTTAACCCTCTTCCACTTGACAGCTCTTTCAGTTATAAAAGACATACTGAAAACCTTCTGCCATGGTTTCTCTCCTTCTCGTTTCTTTTGTATCATCTTTATGTGGAATGGTGCTAGTGAGATTCCTATCCTGATCATAAGCTCCTTTCAGACATATTCCAAGAAGCCTGAGAACTGGGGATTATTTTCACTTTGGCAAGAGTCAACAAACATTTATTAAACATTTACTCTGTGCCAAATATGGTGGGTAAAACTAAAGTACATCTTGGTGGATTCATCCCAACAATTCACATTCTTACATGTCTTTACTTTTCTTGGTCCTGAAATACAATTTCACCGATATAGGCCACTCCCAGCAATCAATCAACACTTATTATTAAGTGCCTACTGTGTTCCAAGTACTGTGTTAAATGATGAAGGAAACTTCCTCTAACAATTCAAAATTAAAACTCTCAGTTACTCTGCAACTTTTAGTCATAAAGTTTCATGGAGGCACTAAGAAATTAACTTGCCCAAGGTCATGCAGCTAGCATGTGTCTGGAGTAGGACATGAGCCCAGCTCTTCTTGAGGCCAGTTCTCCATTCACTATGCCAGGATGCCTTTCTGTGAGATTTTTAAGCAAGGAGAGCTAAGATGTCTGTTGATTATATTGATGGGTATGCAAATCATTATTCATCAGAATGGCAATTAGCTGGATCAGATGATTATTCTGCACTAGGAGTTTAGCTTTAACAGCATCAAACAAAAAAAAAGTTATACACCACTCTCAATCATAAAAGGCTCTCTGTTTCTATCTCTGTCTCTCTCTCTCTCTGTCTCTGTCTCTGTCTCTCCTTCTCTCTCTGTCTCTCTCTCTCTCTGTCTCTCTCTCTCTCTCTCTCTCTCCAGAAAGGGGTCTTCTAACAGTGGTTTCTAGTTCTTCACCGCTATAGGTGGCTCACTGGCAAGAGTCAGCACTCTTAGGCAAAAGTCTAGCACTATCTGGAATGGTGAAGACCTGAGTTCAATTCTCACCCCAAATACTTTCTAGCTGTGTGTCCCCAGACAACTCACTCAACTACTGTTTTCCTCAGTTTTCTCATCTGTAAAATAGGGATAACAGCACTTAACTCTCAGGGCTGGTACAAGGATTGAAGGAGATATTTATAAAGCTCTTTGTAAACTTTAAAACATATATAAATGGTAGTTCTTCTTCTTATTATTATTAATTATGCATCATTTAGGTTACTTGCTCTGGACATGTTCATCTCATCAAAGTTCCTCCTGAAAATCAGTCACTCACAAGAGAAAACAATAATAGTCTAGATGTATTCTTCCCAAAGTAGAATACAGGGAGACTTAGGATCCAAGGATCACAGAATTAGGGCTGGAGGAGATAATAGAAATCATCAGGCAAATCCAAGCCTGTCATTTTGGAGATGCAGTATAGGAAGCACAAACTTGTTCAAGATCATACAAGCAGTAAGTGGAAGAATTAGGAACCAAATCCCAGGTCCTTCAGCTCCAGATCCTGTGAGTTTTCCTCACTCCCTTCCCTTCACTTCTTCTCTCCCTTCTCTTCCTCATCAACCACCTGCCACCCTGGGGAAGCCTCCAGCCTGAAGAGTTATTGTCCTCACTGGTGACTGCCTGCCTGCCAGGACCACTATTTTGGGGAGGGACCCCAGCCATCCTCCACTTCCCTTACCACTAGACTCTCCAGACTTCTTCTCCTGCCCCTTGCCAATTGCTACACTCCTTGCTCCCCTGTGTTTCTGTAATGGTAATGTAATTTGAATTTGAAGATCTCTTTGTATTGGCAAAGGTAACAGGTACTTAGCACTTAGTAATTAATCAAGCCTCTGTTAAAGAAACAGAAGGTATGAATCCTTGTTGCTGACATAACAAGAGGGGGTTAGCTGAAACAGGAAGAAGCTAATGCTGTGTGTATATAAGAAGAAGCCGCTGCTGGGTCAGATGTATCTTCTTGGAGCAAGCTTTGTAGAGGCAGAAGCCACTGCTGTCAGGGAGGCTGAAGAGGAAAGGCTCCCCGGGATGGAGAGAATGATTTTGATTTGGAGAACCTGGATGAAATGATTTTGATTCTGGGAACCATCTGAAACTTCTGCTGAGTCTGAGAGCCAGCTGGAGCTGCTAAGGATTTCTGAGGACTAGTCAGAGCTAAGGACCAGCCAGGGCTGCTGAGGAGGCTGCTCAGGATTTCTGAGGGCCAGCTGGAGCTGCTGAAGACTGAGGAAGCATGACTGTGATGCTAGTACTTTGTATGAACCTTGACTTCCCAGGAACAGAGACTGCATGGAGAGTTGGACAAGGACATGGGAGCTATCTGCCTTTGAACCCAGGTGACAATTTGTTGAATCCAGGTAGGAGCTGGGACCATGGAAAGGGATCTAGGGAATCTGAGAGATCACCCTGAGTCAAGCTGAAAGAAGACTTTACTTGGATACTGTGCAGTGACTGAGAAATTTTAATTTGCTAGTGACCTAGAGGTGGAGGGCTTGTGTATTTTCTGATGATTGAATAGTGAGTGATGAAGAATGATTGAACTTTTGAGTTGATTGAATGATTGATTGACTAAATGGTTGTACTAAGGGAACAACGACTGGATGAATAATTGATTTGTAACTTAGTATGCTGCATGAGTGGAGAACTTTGACTATTGTACTTTGTGTCCCTTAAGGAGGCAAATCTCCTTAAGGATGATTGAATGATTGAAATGATTGAATGATTGAGTAACTAAATGATTGTTCTTTGTTCAAAACTTTGTGATCACTGTGGTAGAAACTATGTGGTCATTTTCTGTGATAAGTTGTTGTGAATGCTATATTTTTATTTTCTGTGATGTTATAACATTGTAAATGCTGTATCTTGATTTACTGTGAATGTTTTGCTCTGATTTGTTATGGAATAAATAGAGTGTTCACTATACTGTGTAATCAGGATCTTTGAAGCTATTCACAGTAGCATTCTTCTGGAAGGCTGCTCATGCTTGGCTTTATAGCCTGTCATCTTTTCAGGCACCTTTCATGTGTCATCTAAGGACAGGTTGAATTACTTGTACTTGTAACCCCAGTATATAGCACAGGACCTGGTACATTGTAGGTGCTTACTAAATGCTCTATCTATCCAGACACATCAAGAAGCATTTAGTAAGTACTTTCTAAGTGCCAGAACTAGGCTAAGCTATTATCTGTCTCAATATCTAGAAATTTGTCTGTCTCTTTAGGTATCATATCATAGATCTGTCTCTCTAGGTATCCTGTTATCTATCCATATATCTGTCTGTCTATTTTGTTATTAGGCACCCATTTCTCTGTGTATCTAGGTCTCTATCTATCTATTATCAATCTGTCTCTCTAGATATCTATTTATCTATTTTCTACCTCTCTGGGTAGCTAGGTATCTATCTATCATCAATCTGTATCTCCCTAGGTATCTAGTTCTCTCTCTCTCTCTCCCTCCCCCCCCTTTCTCCCCCCTCCCCCTGTCTATCTATCATCAATCTATCTCTTTGGGTATCTTGGTATTTATGTAT